>WURT03171225.1:0-10474 GCA_009936505.3 Holothuria glaberrima | reverse complement strand
ATTTGATGGCTGCACTATGATGGACCAAAATATACCTACCCTGAGACTGTATTTTTCACTCAGAAATATGCTTTAACATCAGAGCTTCCGGGGGCTTTTCCCCTAGACTCCACCTGCTAACCTAGCGCTTCACGGCTGGTTTCGTGAAAAACGGTCCCTTTCGTAACATGCCCCCCCCCCCCACTAAAAAATTCTTTAAAAAGGCCCTGATCGAGAGAGTTCCAAACGTGTTTTTCCTTGCGTAAACGGAATCTTTTGTCTTTTATTTTTATTTCAACGCAGTTTAAGGATATCTTAAAGGGTGCCCCGAGTACTAAAATCCTACCCTCTGAAAAAGTGTAGTTAAACTACCATATATTCAGTCAACTATTTATACATATGAATCATGCCACCACGCAACCTCTTGTACCTAAGACAAGGCAATTCCAATTTACATATGATAACCTATCAGGATAAGAAACTTCCCTAAGGCCAGGAACCAATTAAGTTCCATGCCAAGTTTCTACAGACTCAGTTTCATCAATCTGCCCAAAGGAAGGGCGACCAGTCTGGAATACCGTACTCAATAATCATGGGCGCAAAATGTACAACAAAAGTAAAGAAGGACCATCCAGAATTCTACACGAGACCCGCTTTATAATGACAGAATTACAAACAATATAATTACAATTAGGTCACTACAATGATGCTTCTTGACCAGCTGGGATGCGTGATTTTATTTTCTAAGACAAATGGGTCCTACTACAACTTTTTTTACCATAACGCAAACTTGACGTTAATACCCTAACCTGAGCCTTATTTTTTATTTTAAACTTCTATGGAGGTTTCAACAACTCCCTTCCCCATTCGTCATGGGGCAAAAAAGTGCGAGGCCGGCGGATTAAGGTTTCTTTTGAAAGTTTTGAAATAGCCAATCAAAAGGTGTTTACAACCATGAAGTTTTTCTCTTCCTACGCTATGCTGGTATTAAATTTCTTCGTGTTAAAATGTATACTTTTGGTATTTAATCTAAAGAAAGAAAATAACAAGTTACAAAGTAGACATAATGTCGGCAAATGTACTGATTAAAGGGTGTGATCAGTCGCCCCAAATTCATTTGAAAACGACACCTACATCTTTCAAATTCCAAACCATTTCCCTTGAAAATAACTTTCATGACAATCCAAGCAAAAATTACTCATATTCAACTTGAAGGCAAAATGTTATTAACTTGCATAATCTAGACATTCCAGTGCCAAAAATATTGACTCATCATGATTAAACAGAGTCATTCAATGAATTTCAGTACTAGGATATACCTATAAAAACTGGGTGTGGGTGAGTGCATTTTCCCTTGAATTCAGCTATTTGCCACCAAGTTATTGCTACGAGTACAGTTTCTTTGTGTTGAAAAAGGTCTCATAATCCCAAACGGCTCGTTATAAAATTCAAGGCAGGAAAGGCCCGGTGTTTACATGCGATAGCTGGACAGCGCACAACGAGATACAAGAACACCATCCGCCGTTTCTCTATATCAGTAATATCTTTCTTTTCACTTCCCTTCCTTAATTTTTTACTCGCTCTTTTTTCTCTTTCCTCCTCCCTTTTCTCGTTTTCCCCTCTTTTTTCTCAGCATCTGGCCCAGAGCAGTCATGAACCTGTCGCCACATCGCCACAACGGCTAGTCCGCCTATGCCTATAACTATAGCCAAGTGTCAGCGTTTGGCACCGACTATCTGTACACATTTCATTAAATAACAATACATTTACGAAGGATAAAGATTTGCTGGTTATTCTTTTCCCTCTAAGGCTGCACGGTGCCCTCTCCCCCATCTCACCCCCCATCCTTACCCCCCCCCCATCAAACTATCCTGATTCCTTGTTCTTTAAGGTTTAATATAATAAATATGTGTTGTGCTAAATGCACTGTATCCATACACTTGTGTCTTCATCTGATTCAGTAAAGCGGATCGGCTAATTAAGCGTCATCTTAGTGTCTTCATTTAGAATTACCACAACTAGTCCCCTGATCCTCGTGGTATGTCCCGCCCTAACTGCGCACGGTCTCACTTCAATCGCGCTTGAGGGGCCGGAGAGCCATCATTACGTGTTTATCAGGCTCCTACACGGAGTAAACAATCTTAGAATCGTCGCTGCTAGAGTCCCTTTCTCTATATAAGAACCTAGTCAGTACCGGTGTGTGGCGCCGCCAGAGGATGGTGAATGGGTGGCACCATAGAAAATGATGGTTGAAGCCTAAGCCAGATGCACTCAAAGCCTGAGTATATTGTGCATATTCGCATCGGTGGTATAGTCTGCACCAGGAGCGAATCCTTCCTTTGTCACCTTGTGCGGATTTTGTCCTGGGGGAGGGGTCTATGGGGAGTGGTTGTGGGGAGTGGGTGACTTCTTCCCCTTTGGAAAATTTTGTTCATTCAAGAATGGCGTAGATGCAAAATGGTGTCTTTGACAAATTTTCGGACTGATCATATATCTGAAAAATTTTACAGTTAAGGGAATTCTTACTTACTTTTGGTTGACTGCAAAGGAAAGGCGTATTCTTTGAGTGGACACAACTCCTCCTCTTGAAGAATTCTTGTTTAAGTAAGGTGGTCTAGATGCAAAATGTAGTTATCTTTGGTAAATCTTTCAATTAATTACATACTTAGAAATTAACATTCTTTAGTGATAAATTGGCTGTGACCTAGGTAACATTCCAATATAGGCCCCTTATGGGCCCCATATCGACGAACATATGGGGCCCATATGATTTTGCACCCAAGATTCATAAGGGGCCCATATGCCCATATGACCCATATCGGATAGTTCTCGGGCCCATGTGGGCAATTGCCTCAAATGGGCACTAGAACTATCCCATATGTGTCATATGGGCATATGGGCTGGCCCATATGGGCCCCTTGTGAATCCTGGGTGCAAAATCATATAGGCCCCATATGGGTTCACCTATATGGGTTCCATGTAGGTTTGCTACCCAGGGACATGGCCCTCGTTATAAAAAAATGTGCATCGACAAACACATGCTACGAATTTTACCGTATATACTACTCAATGCATTGCTCTAAGATTCCCTACCGATGCTAAGTCCTTACAGAGGTCGAAGATGTACTTTTGTTGTAAAAAGTGTTTAAGTATTATTGTCCCAATAATAGTTATAAGATATGGAGTGTGCAACGTGACTAATGACCCAAAAATGTTGCATTGTAAATCATTTCCATAACAAAAGTTGTGTGCAGACTTAACACGGAGACACTTTAAATTCCAAACTAAATACATCCGCCAATTAAAGGCCGAGTCTTCTGTCTATAGTATTTCGTATAATCTTTCAATTTTCATACATATGTCTTCCCTGAACTCCACTAATTTGCATTCTTGTAATGCTATTCTCTTACAGAATGACTCCTATGCACTAGAACAATAGGCAAAATTATAGAACCTTCACCATTGAATAATACCAATACGTTTGAGACGGTACTAATAGTAATCTAAACAAAGTCACGCGGTGAGGATGGACGCCCACGGAGCGGACAAAAATTTCGATACTTCGAGTCGGATTTGCGAGAATTATGATAGTTTGAGAACGTCTTGGGATAAAAGATAATTTAAAAGGTCCTGATCCATACAGCACTGGTACTTCCTCAAGTGCCCACACCCCCACACGCTTAAGCGTACTCACACCCACCCTCCCACAAACCCACCGGCCCGCTCATCCGTCTACACACATCCACCCACAAACCCGCCCCGCTCGTCCTTATGTCGTCTCCTTTGGTGGTTTACAACGGATTGATATCCGTTCTTTAGGGGCTGTGCCACTGTCACGCAAGGGTGCTGTGCAGTTTGTTTCAAAATAGCACGTAGGTATACCTCACTGAGTTCAATCACTTTATCCAACCAACTGTAAACTAAGACAATTACGAGAGAATCTCATAGCAAACTTAACCTTGTCCATCAGTTTTACATACATTTATACTTCATATAGTAGATCATTGTAGATCATGGTTTCCCAACCTTGGGGTCGCCACCCAGGCCCATGGTCAAAGGGGGGGGGGGCAAGGGGGCGGAATTTTTCCGCCCCCTAGAGAGTTTAAGTTGCCATTGACTTAATACATTTTTACACATTTGGCCCCCTGAAAAATTTTCGTCCCCCCTCCGAAGCCATTTCGCCCCTTCAGTACCTTGTCTGGCTACGGGCCTGTCACGACCCCAATTGGGTTAGCGAAGCACTTATCGTGGGGTTGCGAACTAGTTCGAAAATATTTGAAAATTTGTCACTCCCTAATGCAGAATTTCCCAACCTTCTTCTAAAGGCGACCCCATTTCAGGTAACAGCATCATCACGACCCTAATATACAGCGGGGCACCCACGAGTATGAACTAGGGGCTAAGAATTGTGGGAAAATTATCTAATTGGGATTGTCATATGATACTGCTACCTGAAATGGGGCCGCCTTCAGGAAAAGGTTGGGAAACCCCGTCATAGATCATTTAAAATTTGAGCTGGCATGTTAAATTGGAATATACCTGCCGTGAGCATGTCCTTTCAAGGATCTTATGATTAATTCAGTAACGCGGTACATAAGTGGACACCAAGGGAAGCGGTAGGATTTGTCCGACGAAAGGGGTGCTACGTTCCCCGACAGGGGCCCATCGGAAGCCCCGTCAAAGTTACTGAGTTGCCGGAACGATGGCGAAATCAAAGTAAGCCCCGAAAATTTGATTTTTTTTTTTTTTTTTGAAGAAAATTTCAAGTTGAAGGTCTTTGTCTTTTATTGAAAAAAATTTGAAAGCTTGTGCTTTTAAGCTAAAATTTAAAAATTTGGGAATTTATTGACGAACAGTTAGACTTTTATTGGAGAAGATGCACTCCTTAAAAGGGAAACAAGTAAACCGTCCGGGTACTGGTCACCGTTGATGAGTACATATTTACCATACTCATCAAGGTTCCTCAACAACGGGGCCATGGCCCCTGCTCACCACCTAGCACCACCCCTGATGGGCATAAACATTCAATGTGGGGTTAAGATGAGGTTTCAAAGGAGCTTGGTTTAGGTTCAGGGACGGAGTCAGGAATTTTTCTGTAAAGGGCGGTCCCTAAGCAGAGCCTCCATACGTTACCAAAGTTTCCCTCAACAACACCACGATTGGGGCTGATGTCAAAACTATTTGGTATCTCATATGTCAAGTTGTAATGTAGCAAATAACACCGTAAAACACAAACTTGTCCTAACCGGCGGTTCTACGGCTACCATGGGAAGGTCACCATAATGGAAAAGAAAATTGGTATTCAAATGCTCCGACTGTAGGAAATTGCACCCTATAACCCAAATTTCCCACTACACTTCTACCTTTACCATGTTTGGGGAATTGCGCACGGTAAAAGCAGGTTCCAAATCAGGCTTCATAACCTGGGCTACTCTTTGGAGATATTTCTTTTCAAAAGGTCGATTTCTTTACTTTCTTTGAGAAAGCGGCAACTATATTATGGTGCTCAGATTTGAAAGTAAGTTCAAACTACAGACCCAATCTCTTCAAAAGTGACCTACATTAGTTCCCTACGTACTATCCCAGATCATTTGCTGTCACGTGTTGGATAAGCGTACAACCTCTGTGGACAATTAGTCCCCGTTAATTTTTTAGGGTGCGTCTTTTTCAAAACCATCTAAACAAGATAAAAGAAGAAAAATGATACTTTACCCCTATTTGGGAAATAAAGCCTACTTAATTATTTGTATACATTCCATTAGTAAAAAGTCACGGTTGGGCAATTGATCCGTAAGAACAAATGGCATCGCCTCACCAATCGACAATATTTTTATGAAATGTTTACGTTTTTTCACGGAAATAATATTTAAAGCAAAATCACAGAGCACTGCTGCTCTCCATCTCATGACCATTATCAAAGTAATGATAAAGGAAATTATTCTGATCTCAACAGTTTTCTCAAAAGGTACATCTCCAACCTCTTTGAGGGCCTCGCATCAATATGGGATCTTTGACTAATCTAGTTTGTCACACGATGTGAAAGATTGGAAGTATTTTGCCATTTAACATTTTCTAAACATTTTTACAGCGCGCTTCACGTGCCCTCCTATAGATGGTTAATGTCAATGCATTTACGACAGAAAAGCGTTCTGAAATGCACTTGTTAGTCCTCCACCCTTTTTGCTATACCTATCAGGGAGGTGATATATCCACTCTCCCTTTCGCTCATTCCCCATTGCCGGAATATGTTCGTCTGGGTTCTGGTTCACAATTAATAAAACATGATCGTTGTAAAAGTGCTTGGCGTCATACTTTATAGTGTCATTTCGATGACACGCGATAAGCATCATGTTGGTGCCCCCTTTTTAATCCAAAGCTCCCAGGAGGCCCTATACCGGTCTCTGCCACCCTTGGATACTTATTTATAACGTACAATGAAGCAAAGGGAAAATCAAAAATGTTTCTGCAGACTCCACGCAGGTATTTTTGCCTGAAAATTGCCCCGGAGAGAAGGCAGTAAAGTAGCCAGGGGTGAGGACTTGAGAAGGTTTGTTGACAACATACCCTTCCCTTAGACAACATACTCTCCTATTCCACCTAACCAAAATTAGAATTCACTGATAATGGACAGTTTTCATACATACGATTAGTTCCAAAAATTTCCCAAAAATAGCACCGTCTTGCATATAAGTCACCCTACATTAACAAAAAATTTCTCAAAGGGGATGGGAGACCGATCCCCCTAACCCCCCTCCTAAGACGACTATTAAATCGCAAGAACGCATGAAAAGGCACAATTTTCTCAAACTTGGGGACTGACTTACTGAGGTCGCATTACGACGTCATCTGTGGTGCCACCCAATCAACAACTCATGGCGGCGCCACTGGATCGAACAAACAGGTAGTCCGGGCCCGGGGCTCTGGGGGCTCACGTCGGGTCACTCGCCCCTCTGCAAACAACTCTTGTGACACCACTGAGTATTATTACAAAACATGGCGACGAAGCATCGGTGTGACAGAGCATGTGACTGCCCTCTCTATAGAGTACCGTACAGGGGAAATTTGCCTCACATGGGATCTTCCTCCCTCACTCCCCCAGTCGACCGAAACAAAAAATGCAGATGATATGTTATGACCCCCAATAATTTCTTGTTCACCCCTCATTTTCCTCCCACATTCAAAATCCTGCTGCCGAAACTGGGCAAAGTTATGCCCATTGTAATTTTTATGAGTTATGCAACACCGTTGTTTACACCGTTGGTGTCCATTCAGACATGGATATAAATAAAATGAAGGTCAGACATTGAAAAGGGGGTCATAGCCTTATGATTAAAAATCTGTTAATTTGTGGTTGCAAGGATTTCATCGAATGATCAAAGCGTCAAGGATAACCCTGAAGCTCTGTCGATCTTTATGACTTTTCCATTTACCTGACTACCGGCAATACCTAAGTTAGTACTTCTTTTGGTAGGATGGGCATCCTCAGTTTTTCGTAAAGTTTAGAAACAACGGCAGTCGGTGTAATTGGACGAGTGACCGAGTCCGTCGGCAACTCGGGGAAAGAAAGGGAATAAAAGGCTTCCGCAAAGGAGCGCTTTTTCGGGTCATATGACATTCTTGAAAAACCACCTTCTGGACATTATTCACTACTTTTATCATCACCATGGGATCGGCAACACCGGATTACCTATATGGAAAGGGATCTCCTTAGCCCGTTTTCTAAACCCTAACCTTGACTTCAAACACATTTTGCAAATTCCTGAGGATCCGGTTTACCCACAAACATCCTGGGAAAAATAATGCGTGCCTCGGGTGTCTTCCCTTCACTGCAAACTCAGGCGTTCAACTTTTGAACACCGAAATGTAACAGATATAAAAAGCATCAGTGGCGTACGTAAGGGGGGGCAACTGGGCCTACCCCCTCACTGATACCATTTTTTTTCTTTAGTTCCTCAAAATACGTAAATATTTTAAAACAAATTTTACGTCAAAATTTAGCACATGTGGCACCAATTTGCATGTAAGGACACCCAATTTCTCAAAAACTTTCAAAGGGGAGGGGACACCCCTTCCCCTTAGACCCCGCCCCCAGGCCGGCGATCACACAAAATAGTCTTCTGCATGGCCCTCCTTGAGAGAAATCCTGGACGAGTCTAGGGTTAAAATATTGAACGCATATGTTCAAATTCTGAAATTCAAGTTCAGATTTGAAATATAGTGGCATGACGGGAGGAATAGCTTAACACATGAAAATTATTAGGAATCTTTGCATTGGATAATGCATTATGAACCAAAATATACCTATCCCGGGACTGAGATTTTTACCCAGAAATATGATAAAACCTCAAAACCTCAAAACCTCACCAGGGGCCCTAAGGCGGGCCCCTGGACCCCACCCGCTAAAGACCGCGCTTCGCCCTAGTTTTACGCATTACCAGATCTGTCGGCAAAACATGATCTCTACACCCCCAAAGATTATACCTTCGCTACGCCTCTGCTCTGATCTTCACCAATCAAATTTTATAGTATTCAATAGAATAATTTTGATAAGGAAAATATGAGCAACATGTAAAGACAGACACTTATCATCCAAAAGTTAATTTTTTATAGGGGAATATCAGTGACTGATCTTTGAAAATTCAAAAGATATAGAGTAGCTCACATTTCACTCATTGCTGAGCGTGTTCTGATGGCACAGTATATAGCCCTGTATAGCCTAAGCAGTAAATTTTGTCTACACAAGGAGGAGCTTAAAGGGCATAAGCAGTCGCCCCAAATTTATTTCTTGATATAAATCTCACAAATTTCTTATTTCTCTTCCAACTATCTTTCATGATATGTAAGGACTTAAATATTGCATAATCAAGGTAAACCAAGGAGTTGCTCCTCGTAAATTTCACAATTCAGTGAGAAAAATATTGTCACATGATTCCCAAGAGCCATTGATGAAAAAGTGTAGACCACTACACTAATCCAAAATGGGGTGACCGCATTATCCCTTTAAGACAGCTATGGGGGCTGCAGGTAACTTACTTAGTTGGGAGAAGTGGAACTGTCTGGAATAACGAGATTTGCTCTTTAAGTAGACCGTTTTAATTACGATGGTAACGTAAATTAATTAACAAGAGACAATGAAGTTGCATAGAACTTTTCCCAAAAAGTAGAGACATCAAGATTGGGTGGACTTGCGAATTTCGCAAAAGATGACTAGCTTTATCTTTAAGGGATTCCCTCTTCGATCTTCACCATAGCCTTCTTCTGATAAAACGAAGAATGTACACAATAAATGAAATAGTAAACAAAATGTTCTACACAACAATCTGCAAGAGACAAGAGGTGAACAAATTTTGTTCCCCTTTAGCAGACTCGGCATTAACCTGGTGTCGAATATGTAGGGCCTACGACTCTTTTCACGTTCATGTTAAGAGAGCAGCCAGTATACGGGTGCATGAGTAATACACATAGGCCCATACAAAGGAGAATGTCACAGTGCTAAACCAGGCACTTTCCTGGACAAACTAACAAATTCACCGTGTACCATATGCGTATTGTTCATGTGCCATGATATAATGTTCCAAACTCTTCTGACTTGAAATGTTCTAAATGTACGATTTTTGCTAAATATCCCTGTAATTGAGTATAATGCATGTTTATTTAGTCAATGATTTCTTTTACTACGACCATAAATAATGAGCAAATGATGAGAACAGACCGAGACGTTCTCAAATGTTTTGAAAATTTGTTGGAGAGATGAAACATGCAGCTAAAACTTTGAACACCGTCATACATGCTGGATGTTGTTTAATGCTGTTGTAAAGCCCGTCTACACGATCATATTTGTTCATGGACATAGTCATACAGATGTATGATGAAGTTTTGAGCAAATGTATGATCGTGCAGACGGAACTTAACGGCCAATAGAGTTGCAGAGGTCTCCCTCCAATATCTAGACGAGATTTTCCATGATCACGTGAGCAGTGTCGCCCCAAGAATTGTTTGCAGGGGTCAAATGATTTGACATGCGCCCAGAGCCCAGGGCCCGGACTACCTGTATGCAAGATCATCCCATGTGGGAACTCAGCAAACTCTTATTTAAGGCCCGGATGGCGGTGTCATTCTTGCAACAACAGAGTATGACCCATCATACTGCTCAATTTAAGTGCACTTGCGGTCAAAAATTAACAATTCATCGGAGGGGAGGAGCGCGAAAAGTACACAAGCTTTCATTTTCTTTTTTCTTTTTTTTCCATTTTTTCTTATTCTTTGTTTTCCTATCCCTTCCTTTATTTTTCGTTTGCCTTCATTTTCCTCCCCTGGCCCGGTAGGGAGGGGCAGCTGCCCTCCCTGCCTCCCCTTCATTACGCGCACTGTCAAGAGGAAACTAAGTTGCAAGTTGTCCTGTTGCATTATACGAATATTTAGAAAGAAAGAAAGAAAGAAAGAAAGAAAGAAAGAAAGAAAGAAAGAAAGAAAGAAAGAAAGAAAGAAAGAAAGA
>WURT03171224.1:0-28000 GCA_009936505.3 Holothuria glaberrima | reverse complement strand
CACACGTGCTAGGAACTCCCTCTCTACTCTCGCTTTTAGGCTCACGTCTTCCCAACATACAATTCGCTTCACTGGTCTTTCCCTATGGAACTCCCTTCCCCCAAACAATCAGTCCTGTAACTCTAAGTATTCTTTCAAGAAATCTTTAGAAATGCATTTAATGTGCAAGTATAGGTGACTTCGTTCTCTTTTGTTTACGTACATAGGTGACTTCGTTCTTTTCGTTTATTTATGTTTTTTTTTTTTTTTGCTGTAACTGTTGTATATGAATTGTGGAAGAGAGGGCTCATACCACAAGCTCCATGGAGCTTTCTCTGAGTTCCTCCTGAGTCATTTTTTTTTTATCTTTCTTTGATCTTTGAGAATATTTCTTTGAAAGAACATCCTGAAAATGACTCGAATAAATGTTCAAGAAATTGAAAAAATTGAATCGTAAAAGTGAGGTGTTAAACTTCCAATAAGAACAACCTCGGGATTGATTACTTAAGGTAAATTTAATTTGCACTAAAGAATGATCCGTCCTATAACCGAGGCCAATATCAACAGAATCGAGAAAACATAATAATTCTTTTGAAATAAGGAAATAATCTAATCTTGCTTACTTCAAAGGAGTCAACTTTCTCCAAGTATAAATTTTTCTGTTAGGATGAATAACCCGATAAGGGTCACTTAGGTCGTAATCATTTAACATATTTAAAATTGCGTTTCTTGCCATTGGGTTGTGTCATGTAAATAACCACCACAATCAAGTGTGGGGTCTAGAACACAGTTCCAGTCCCCACCCAAAATAACAAAAGTGTATTTTATTTAATTCTCCTAACAAGTCTCATAGATTATGGTAAAATTGGTCGAATCCCTGTTTGGCCGGTAAATGGACATAATGGTGAAATCATGATTCTCAATTTCCACTGAGATGACTACATAACTTCCATCTGTATTGTACTCTACCTTTTTCATTTTAAAGGGGAAGTTATTATTCAGCAGAATAGCTGCCCCTCTTGCATTTGTTCTGTCACCACTAAAATATTATTCATAACCCCATTCTGCCCTTCAAGTGCACCACATATTTGATGACCAATGCACATCTTGTAGTAAATAAATGTTTGCTTTTCTTTTACGTAGGAAATCTATAACATCTCGTCGTTTGGAAAAATTTGCAAACCCCCTGCAATTAAGAGAAACTATATCAAGGTTTGCCATTGTATAAAATAAAATTCAAATCTGGTTTAATATTAAGCTTTGCCATAATGTTGGGACATAATCTCTGAAATTTAAAAAGGAAGAAAAATGGAGGAGACAGCGAAACTTTAGATAGACGAATAAGCAACAAGTAAGAAAGGAAAGGAGAGTACAAGAAAGAAAAGTACATGGAATAACACATAAACACAAAAAGGCCAGTTGGCTAAAAACGAGAGTCTTTAAACCGCAATGACCTGAAATGATACAAATC
This sequence comes from Holothuria glaberrima, assembly GCA_009936505.3. Lineage (NCBI taxonomy): Eukaryota > Metazoa > Echinodermata > Holothuroidea > Aspidochirotida > Holothuriidae > Holothuria > Holothuria glaberrima. Next base: position 26,550 of record WURT03171224.1, on the reverse strand, counting down.
AACTAAAAGTATTTTGCTAGTGTAGAACAAGTAAAAAACAGGTCATGATGGAAGGTGTATTTACCGCAGAAGTCTGTTGCTAGATCCATCTTTATTAATCACAATGATGCAGGCTGGCACTGCCCAAGGAATGTATGGCATCTGAACGTCTTGGTGTTGTTTTATTTCGGGAAGTTTTGCTCTCAATTCTTTTCGTGCTTCTCGAACTGATAAGGAAACATTATCTGATATGTAAATTGTAGAACCTTTGATAGGTTTGCCTTTCAGTTTAGATGGTGCCGCTCCAAGGATATTTTCCCTGTCTGCATAACGGGCAAAACGGACATCATGAATAGGTCGCGGTCGATCTGAGCTGGGTGGTTTGGGTCCTCCAGGAGATCTATGGGCTCTCTCAATTTCCACGTTACTAAAACCCATTAGTCCTTCAAGAACATCTTCTTTAATTGAAAATATTCACGATTTCTCGTTTGTCTCTGGAACACCAAAGAATACCACATTTTGTCGCCGGGATCTGTTTGCAAGATCTTCCAACTTTTGTTTCATATTCATTTCCATCTTTTCTAAGGAATCTTTCAAAGATTTTACCTCTTCTTTCTCTGCTTTGGTCTTCATATTTTCTTTGACTCTATCGACCTCATTTTCCATAAACTCTACGGATTCGGCCATAACGGTAACAGCTCCTCTCAACGATTTAATTTCTTGCTTCATGGCCTCGAGCTGTGATGGAAGGGACTGCAGTTTACTCAACTGCTCCATAATAATGTCCAGTTTTCGTTCCATTTCGGTGTCACTTTCCGACCTTACGTTACCTTCAGTTGTATTTGTGTTGGTATGGGTTGAGCGACTAACGTAGCGACTTCTAAAGTTGTACTGATTTAATGTTTCCATAAAAGTACTTCTCGGGAAGAATATGTTGTAAAAGTTACCACATATTGGTTAAAAAAGCTTTGGAAAAACAGCTTCAGACCTTCATAGATTAATTCAGATATAATCTCACGAACAAAAATTGACTTAATTGTCAGAGCAGTTTCAGACACGTGTTTAGCCAACAGACGCCATCTTGTTTTCTCCATATCGAAATATCTTAGTCGGTCTGATGAAGTCGGGCTAATGCATAAGACAGCTACCAGGAATTCCGTCAGAACCTTAAACCAAGGGGGTTATTACTATCAAACCATAATTCCAAATGTCTGTACCATTTGGCCAAATCTACATGTATGATCAGGAGATAAAAAATTCTTCAAGCCCCTTCCCCATAAGGTGCAATTTGATAGGTTTGAAAGCTACAGCTATTGAGCAAGTTCAAAAACGTCATCTTTTTTAGTAGGAAGCGGTAATATTAACAGCTTTCATTTATTGCTTGCAAATTTCATGGAGATAATTTACCTCCTTTTTTACGAAGGCCGACCAATCCGGCTCCTCCTTGTCCCCCCCCCCCCATCCCCGCCCTTGGTGGAAACTTACCTACATTTGTGATAAGCATGAAAATACAGTTTTCGAAGAAAACTTGAGACAAAGGTATAAACGTATTATTTTCAAAATGGGTAATTTACCTGCAAACATCAAGTGAAAAGATGGTTTGGAATTTTGTGAATCCGTTTACAGTCCAGTTATCCTATTACAACTCCGAGACCCTTGTTTCAAGTTTAGCCCTAATTCTTCTCATTTCATTTACTTATAGGACAATACAGTTTAATGTATGATTACGATCAGGAAAGGGTGTGCCTGGATAAGGGGTAAGGGAGAAAAGTTGTTCCCACCTGTGTGGACAGTAAAAAAGAAAAGAAAAAAACTGGTAGTATATTTAATACCAGATATTATATACACTTTGTTCGGAATTATTTGAGACTTCACTTACAATGTAATCTTTGGTAAATTAGTTATGAAAGTAGATTACTAAGACATTGAAAATACGGAGTGCTACGTGATGTGTTATGCTTACAATCACCAACTTTGTTGCGGTATGCTTTTATTGATTATTGTTCCCATTTGATTTGTATACTGTTATAGTGATCAACAGTGGAACCAAAAACACTTTCTTTAAAGCCTTTTGTACCAACCATGACAAAGAGAGACTTCTTACAAAAACACTTAAATTGGAAGTACTTTGTAACTCCCTACCATCTCTCTTACTGATAGTTTCCCAGAGACCATTTGACTTGAAATCTAAGATCTCTGAACATAAGGGGGTTTATGGAAATGTGCTGGAGGCCTTTTTCAGCCACCATTGTTAGGATTAGTCCACTTTTTACGAATTGGAGTTCTTATTATGGTTAATATAGACTCGTAGGACCTTTATATTAAAATAGGTTGTAGTTTGTCGTACTATATACGGAGTGGGTAAGTAGAACTTGAACAGACTTTCCCCATACAATTTCTCAGAGCAAATTCCTCCCCTGGAACTAGACCACACCAGGACAACTTTTACCTCAGACACTTGGCACTTGAACAATCTCACCCCAAAAAATTAAAAACCTTGAGAATTTCAACTTTTGTAAGGTGGGGTCTGAGGGTTTATCATCGTGGTTGGTAATTTTCCGGGTTAGAAATTGTCAAAAGGGGGTTGTTTAGGGGAGTTTAATTTGGATGCCAACTGTTTCTATACTGTACTATAATTTGCAAAAGAAAAAATAAAGAAGTACAAAAGGAAAACGGATAAAGTGCTGTTTGTTTTTCGAAACTATTTGACGGCAATTTTTCCGTTTTATTTTGTTATACTTATTTTTTATTCTTCTGTGCAGGTACGCACATTTTTTACAGTGCGGACTTAAACTTGTATTTAGAACTGTGCATATGCAAATTGTCACAGGTCTAGGAGGTATAAGGTGTCACCCTTTATGTCTACAGTCGCAGTCGTCACAGTACTAAGTACCATAAGATTGAATAGTTAATATTTTCACAGACTGGATAAGAAACTTTAATTACCATCTTTTCGCAGCTTTGACGCAAGAGTGCCAACAGAACCAGTTTGAATGTGCCTCTGGTGAATGCGTGAATGTCCTTTTTGTTAATGATCTCAAAGAAGATTGCTCTGATGGCAGTGACGAGGAGAACAGTTGTTTGGAATCACAAAGTCATGGTACGTTTACTTCAGCTTCAACAAACCATCTTATTACTCGTATAAGCTGATTTCTTGTTTGCCTGGATTTTAACACACCATTTCTTGTAAATTTATGCTTAAATGCTTTATAGGGTATTATTGTGAATATCATCATGTGTAACTTTTTAAATTCGACACATAAGGTTGATCTTCTCTTCTAACAGAATTCTTCAGTTTCAGCTCAGTCGTTGGTTTCCTCATTTTATCTTCTACTTTGCATCAGTGAGACCGTATGCCGCTGAAATTCCCTCCATAGGTGAAATATCCCTGGTTGGTTACCGTTTTGGGTGGGAGCTACCAATATCAAACACAAATTTATTTAACCTACGGGGACTGCATCAAGATTCAACGCTTGGGTGTGATGAATTCACCTTTCCAGTCATGCGTACTCATCATCTTTGAAAATGCATCTTGTTCTTTTATGCACCAGGCCCCATGCGGCTACCTTGGTTTATGAACATGTCCATTTGTTAAGATTAAATTAAGGGGTTAAAAATGTGGCTGTTTAACTCGAAAAATAAATTGTTATAATTGCTTTAGATGAGACCCTTGGCTGCTCAAATCCTTCGTTTATAAGATGTGACAGCGGTGACTGTATCCATGCAAGACATTTCTGTGATTTTAAAGATGATTGTTTTGACGGGAGCGACGAAATATATTGTGGTATGTGGCCTGTAGTTCTTTTTTGATATGCTTCAGAAGGCTGTGAATTTGTATCGCTTCCGGTTTCTTATTCGGAAGTGTTTAAACGTTTACGCCCCTTACATCATACATTATTGCGTGTAAGGACTCGATGCCATCTGATCTAGTGTATTACTAACATTTGTTAGAGAATCAATAGACTTTTAAGAGTAAACATTATTTTTGGTTGATATTGTAAGTGAATCCCATCTCGAAATTGGTTAGCCTGTACAGATCTTATGCTCAGTTTTTGAGATAAATATTTAGAGTTGACGTTGTCACATTTCTAAAAATGAAAACTTGAAAAGATTTGATATCATATACCTCTAATAATGTTTGTTTTAGCTGTTTTAAAGCTACTGTTTTCACGTGTTGACCGGTTATTGTTCATTATTAGATTGCCATAAATGTAAGTTACCAATTTTTTTGATAAGAAGGACTTTATTCTCAGCGTTTGAAAAACTGGAAAACAAATGTTGAATAGAGGTGATTAATTATAAAGAAACAAAAGAAATTTTAAGTAGAATGCTTAGATAAAACAAGTTTCTCCCTTTAACATTTTGAAAATGAAAATAAGGTCTGTAGACAATTTGCTTGAGTAATCAGGCCTGCTCACCATGTTACTTTGTGTGGGCATTCTTTTCTCCACGCTATTGCAGTTTATCCACCTTGCAACCCCTCGCAATTTGTGTGTAGCAACGGTCAATGTATTCCTTCGTATAGACTCTGCGATCTTCTTGAAGATTGTGCTGACGGATCTGATGAGATAAATTGTGGTAAGAATTTTCTCTTCTAAATAAGTGCGATCTGCATAGAATAAACAGCCGAATGTAAAGGATCATAGCCTAAGAATGCTGTGTTCAGAGACATAAGGCGTGCCGTGAAATAACTCCCACTATTAAAATTAATAATGCAGTCTCATTGTATTATGTTCAGAGGTATCAGCTATGGGGTGAAATGAGTGATCCTCACTATTGATGACTTAGAGACGGAGAGAGAATAGAAATTCGAATTAAATGCTAGACAACTGGTATCGGTATGTAAATATCGCCGTACACAAAGCAAACGTGATAAAAAGGAGAGCATACATTAGAATATATTCACCATGGCCATCAATTGTTGTATAATTACAGTTATCTTTACGCCATGAAAATTCTCAGGAAGCACTGCAATCCTCATCAATGACCCTGTCGTTAGCTAAATATTTTAAGTAGTCCTGTATCCCTAAGTTCTTTGGATACCATTAAAGAGTTTATCAAAGGCATTTTTAATCCATTCACGATTTTGGATAAGACAGATTCCGGCGAGCAATTCCATTCTCTAATACCTTGCTGTAAAAAGTTTCTTTCGGACTGAAGATCCTAAACAGAATTCTGTGGAATTCTCAAAGAGATTGAAGATCTGAATGGTCTTTTAAATAGTTAGTTAGTTAGTTAGATGAGGTTTTACGGCCCAGTTTCTAACCATTTGGTTTAAGTCGAGCGCCCACTGCCTTTTTTCTAGTTGTGGCTCACTGGCTTGTTTTCCCTACTCCATTGCTTTGTCTTTTAAAAGCTTACAGGCTACAAATAGTTGTTCTTACGGACAAAAACTTGGAAAAGACCAGAAAACCCAAATTTTTAGTGATTCCTTGTCAAACAGGGTGCTTTGTTACACCGAGGATCATTTTTCAAATTTATACATTTTGATAATATCATTTTATGATGTTTTCACAGTCTGACCTTAACTGACCTTATATGACCTTGAACATTATGGATTAAAAATTATGTGTTAGATTAGATTAATATAATTTTAAATTATCAATTCTCCTGAAGTATAAAGAAAATTACGAATTCACAGGGTTTGCGCTGCCCAATTAATGAATGTCAGACATAAGAATGAGGTACTTGAATAAGTAGTGTACAAGGGCAATGGATAAGACTTTGTACCAGTTGACAAATGCCATACTTAGACATTCTAGAATTTTGTCCAACTTTGTACCCACATTTATATGATACTTGATGATACGAGAGCAGTTTGAAGGAGAAGCCGAAATTAGGAGAGAGCAAGGAACCAACAACCATCTGTTAATACTTCAATGCTGCATGGGTGCTGAAACTTGCTTAGTTCTGTTTAAACTATTGTCATTAAGGCTCGATATAATCTTGTTGACAACTGTCTTACTACTAGATTTGATACCAACAAAAAATGGAGAAAAAAGTGGAAAGCAAGACAAAAAGACTCATACGAAACTATTTTAAACTATGGTTTGTTTTACTGCAGTTAACTCAGAACATATATTCCACTGTTACTCCGGTCAACCAATCCCCACACACTTGTACTGTGACGGCCACAGAGATTGCGGTGGGAAGGTGTTCGAGGATGAGCCCGATACTTGTGGTTAGTTGAGTATAGCCTTTTTTCCTTCTCTTAATCTGTTTTATATATTTAAATTAATTGAAAGACCTCCCGCCAGTTTTTTTTTTATTTTATACGCGATTTCGTGAATGTTGAAGAAAATAGGATCCTTCAATGCTAGGTGTTATGCCCCCCACATACTTTTGAGGAGCTGTAAACGCTCTTGCCAGTAATGCAGCTTTTTGGGGGTCGGAATTGTAATAAAGCAATGGTTTCTTTTCTTTCTAGACTAAATCCTTATACTGGGATTGTAAGACTCATGATGACATAAGACTTAGTGGAGCTTCGCTGCGTTGATTACTCTTATCTGTTATATTGTTAACCATTCATTTTATCCCTCGTTGGGACGAGAAGTCGAAAGGATTTATTTTTGTGCAAAGAGTGGAATAAGGCTCCTGAGTGACTTTATTGTAAACATTCGTGATTGGATAATAAATTGTCTTGGAAGTTTTGTTTATTCCATGTGCCTGGAAATTCACAAAAGTATTAGGTCACTACTGATTTAATTCGCTTTATTCATCAAGTGTGTGGTGTTTTGTAATCGAGATAAACCTTGAACTGCAAGTATTATTATGTCATGATAAACCTTTACCGCAAATGCCTTCTTTACATTAATTTGCTAACAACATCATTAGAAACAAAGATCTTTTAATACTCCGATTATTTTTTGTCTGTGCACAGATTATCTACAAGATGTCTTCACCTGTAACCGGATACACCAATTGTCATGCCACAACTTAGCCTGCACTGAAAGGGACAATATTTGTATGATGTATGAGGACGCATACGGATATCCCAAGGGTTGTCGTGACGTTACACATCTTCGAGATTGTTGTAAGTATATGTCGCTACCAATTTTTTATGGGAACTTAAACTGGACAGCATTCGATAAGGGTCCCAAAAGAAGTTTTAACAGAGAAACACTTATGTGTCAGGGCTCCAGAGCAGACAAGAACTAGATAGGCTATCGAGTAGATGACGGATTAGAATCCAACTAGGAAGTGCCCTTGTAACTTCTTTAATAGTAATGTTTTTTCGAATAACTCTCACAAAAAGAACTTGTAATGCTTTCGTAACAATGAATTTATCCTTCAAAATGAATTAACTACATCCTTCACAGGCATGAGCTAAAATCCAATCTGTTTACTCATGACTATTCATAAATATGCAGATATACTTCTTGCCCATGGATCGTATGAACACACTACACAGTGCTTGTATCAAAGAATATTGCATGAGTCATTGTTCATGTTCACTTTCGTACACATAGCATTGTCTGTGTCTCTCAAGGTAAAGGTTGGTGTTACAGACGTAAGTTGCTGACCCTACCCTGTTAGAGTCTTATAAAAAATTTGCTTCTGGTTCACCGAATAACTCGACATTCGTAATTTGTTGGAAATATAGGCCTACCAATATCATTTTATATCTGCTACTTACATGTATAGACCTTGCGCATATAATGTCACCGTATTTCCCAAGTTTACCCCACGTCCTCTTTTGATCAGTATCTTAAATCTCCTAATCAAAACTCTCTTTTACAACAAATCGCGAAGAAATCCTTCGCGTTACGTACGGCCTCCAAAATTCCTCATCTTTTTTTTTGGATGAAATCAGCGCAAGGGTTGTGAAATGATGCTCATCTAATCTGTGATCCTTTACTTTATGTTTTTAATTTATCCCTCGAACAGATATATTGTTCCCATGGCTTTAAAAATTGCTCTTGTTATTACGATATACAAAAATGTAAATGCAACTTCCGTTTGCCACTAAAGACCTATTTCTGTGTTACCTTGTTTTTCAAAATTTATGGAAAAATTAATGTGTATGATTTTAAGTTTGGCTTTCTGACTGGGCGTTCAAGGTCACATGCACTCTTACATTTTACAGACAGGTTGACTGATGCATTTGAAAAGAAAAGATTTGTTTCTGGTACTTTCCTCGATCTCTCTATGGCATTTGACTGTCTCTATCATGAAATTTTGCTAAAAAACTTAATTACTATGGGATTCGGGGTAATACACTTGGCTGGTTTAGAAGCTATATGTCTGAAAGGAAATAGTTTGCCGTTATAGGTGGAAAAATATCAGGACACCTCCCACTGGACTGTGGGGTTCCACAATGTTCAATTCTCGGACTTCTTCTATTTATTATATACATCAATGATTTGTCCAAGGCAAGTGACAAACTCCATTTTATTTTATATGCCGATGATACGAATATTTTCTGTTCTCATGATGATGCTAAGACTCTGATCCAAAATGTTAACACTGAACTACACAAGGTTGGTGCAATGGTTTCATGTAAATAAGTTGTTGCTTTATATTAACAAAACTGCTTCAGTTCTTTTTAGTACCCCTGTTAGGTTGCCGGACCCATCCATACATAATGTTAATTTTTGTGGGACTTAATTTCCCCTTAGCAATTCTGTTAAATTTCTTGGTGTTCATATAGACACCCAGTTCATTTGGAGCGATCACATCCAAAGTATTTCTAAGAAATTTCCAAGAATGTTGGCCCGACTTCGTCATGAATTACCTCGCAAGACACTCTTTACCTTGTATAATACTCTTATTAATCCTTATTCATCTGATTGTGACCTTCTGTGGGACGGTTCGTATAATTCTAGGATTTATCCCCTTTCTTTCCTCCAGAAGAATAATACTTAATTAATACTTAATTACAAGCTGTTTGAAACCACTCGTGGATGTTTTGCCAAACTGGACGTTCTCTCTGTTTTTGATATTTATCGTACCTGGTTGGAATTTTCACGTTTTCTTGGTTTAAGAATATCCTTCCAAACATATTCAGATCATTATTTAAACTTAGACATGGAACTAACTCACACCTTACACGTGCCAGGAACTCACTTTCCATTCCCTTATTTAGGCTAAACTCTTTCTTACAAACCATTTGTTTTGCAGGTCTCCCTCCTCAACTTCAGTGCTGTAATACATTGCTCTCATTTAAGAAGTTATTGAAAAACTAATTCATTCACAAACAATGTTGTTTTACTATTTATTGTTATCCATGTTAATTATTCGGGTTTTTTTTGTTGTAAGTTGTTTTGTTTGTTTGTTTATAGGAGCGTTCATACTACAGCTCTATGGAGCTTCTTTTGGTTTCATCCTGAGTCATTTTCAGTCTTATTACACTGCGTTATGCTTACCACTTACTTGTATCAAGTTTCTGAAAAATTGACTCAAACAAATGTTGTTGAAATCTGAAAAAAAAAATCTGAATAGGAATTGCGCCCTCTGCAGAGGTAAGCGCGTATTATTAAAACTTACACCAACAAATGTAGACAACACTTTTTTGCAAGCACGAAGACTACGTCGTACACGTTTGTCTAGAATGTGTACCAACGTCATGTATCTTATCTAGTGAGCTTCATTATGTTTATTCTTGAGGTCGCTTGACGTCAATGCATAAGGTCTAATGTAGCAAACTCCCTGCCGCCATTGATAACATTTAGCAATGTTACATAGTGAACGACTGTGCACTGAGTATTCATACATAGCCTAAAACTTTGCAGACCTTGTGGGTAATGTACAGCTGATATATCACAGAATTTCGAAAAAAATTGTTTTTTGCCTTTATTACAATAGCCCTTTTCTTTGCAAAACCCAGCTTGTGGTTATTTATGTCTTTTTAAAGGACGAAAGCATCACCTTATCTTTCGCACTTAAATAAATTGGTCAATTCAATCGCTTTGGGACCTAAATCATGTATTTCTACGACTTTGTTTCGTTTATTTCTTATAATTACATTAAGTTCATACTGCGTAATTATTTGGGAGTGCAGGTAGAGTAGAAAACTGTAGTGCGATAACCAGGCTTTTTATTCTTTTGAGCTCCAGTCAGTTTAAGTTTTCCCAATGATGTAGCTTTATGAGAACATATTATCCATGCTAATTTTTTTTTATTTTTCAGCTTTCTTTGAGTGCACAAATTTTACCTTCAAGTGTGAAGAATCATATTGCATTCCACAACATTTCAAGTGCAATGGTCGATACGACTGCCCTGGAAAAGAAGACGAAATGAATTGTGGTATGACATTGCATTATTCTAAGGAAATTCTAGCAAAAGTAATTTCACTTTGCTCTTTTTACTCTTGTTTTAAACTTTACTGTTCTAGGATTAGGCCTATTGCTGTCATTTTCGACACAAGAATAATTAAATCTGTAGCAAAATTTTAATGATTTCAATACAAATCACAAAATTATTTTCCCGTAATAATTGGAGCAAGTCTCTAGTAGTATCACATACAAAGCCACAAAACAGTCATATTACAGTGTATTTCTTTTTTATCTTTCACAAACATTATTTTTTGTTATTTTATTACACATCAAGGTATGTCTCATCAATTTTCACGATGTACAAGTTCCATAGTAAATAATAACGTGTAAGTATTGACAGTTCAGGAAGATAAGTGGAAGTGATTGCATGGAATTACCTATGATGGTCTTATTTGTTGAAATAAATAATTATGTTTGCTTCCTGTCACAACAAACAGATAACCAATAAGTGTTAGTTGCAAGCGATTTTCTTCACTTGTCTCTTCACGAATTCCCTAAAAAGGTTATTGTTCTCCTCTAACTAAAAATACATGCAGGCACTGCAATACCCGAGCTATGAAGTGGATGGATTTAATTAAAAAAAACCACTCGTTTGAATCAAAGACCCTCCTCGAACTTTTCTGATAGTAGTATTAGTTCCTGTAGGGTGTCATCCATTTATTGCAACAACTTCTGGTTCTCTAAGTTTACCCCTATCAATAAGAATATCTGCATCACCTTTAACGCCTGTTTGCCCGAAAATAGCATATATATATATATATATATATATTGCCTGAAAATGTCAAACTATCTACCAGAATGGGTGCGGCCTGAACCACTAGCCCATCCTTGGCCTTGTACGCGCATTACATTGTTTTGTTTATTTAAACATTTAAAAGGATAAACGCGGTTAACTAGAAGAGTTAATCCCCACCCCGTCCCTTAAAAAACAAAAGTTTATACAATAATCTTTAAAAAGTTTGATGTTTTGCGATTATAATTATAGGCTAATCATTTGTGATTTGTTTGAAGACACATATAACTGTACAGGAGCCTACAGGTGTCATCATTCAAGAAGTTGTGTGGCTCAGCATCTCGTCTGTGATGGAATACGTCACTGTCCTGAGGGTGACGACGAGGAGTCTTGCGGTAAGTTTGTGAGCATACGCAAGCTATAATAGGTACAAATAGTGCAAAAATTGTAATTCCTAAATTGGAGTACACGCCTTACAAACAATATGGTGTGCCGGAAAGGAAAAGTATAATTCTTTCTCCAGAATAAACAAGGTTTTTAGGATAACATTCATAATTAAAATAAGACCGCTGTACCGATAATTTGCCAGGGTTAAATGGCAATGTAAGATGTGCATTTAAAAGATCATTATTCCATGATATTCCGATATACCGTAACACCCTAAAGTGCTACCAACGCACAAGTTTTCGTTATCCAATCGTGGTTGGATGACGTGGACATTACCAAATCATTCATAACTTCATTGTATGTCAAATGTATTTTGCAGATCATGGGTGTCCAAGTGGTTGCTCTTGTTATGGAGTAACGTATACCTGTAGTAACATACTTTGGGACCAATCCACGGCTTTGAGAACACCGCGTGATATTAAACAATTGTAAGTACAGAAGGTCTTCTGTAAATAGCAACTTTTATGCTCTAGTAAGAGGATCAACTAATTACAATTATGCAACGGCGGTAATTTGTATCACGATTAAGAAAGACCAGTTTTGCAAAAATGGAAGACCTAAAACCTATTATAAACTGAAAGTATCTAATTACCAACCTAAGTCAATTAGATAGGCAACAACTTGATGGGAAAAGCATTAGCCTCAACCTCACTTCGAAACTGAACATGATTAAATTTTCATTAATTTTCTCACCAGGTTTCATACTGTATGAAACTCAAAGTGTTAACAAGTGTCCCTTCTACAAATGTTTACCTGTCTGCATGCTTGCAGATTTTAAAGAGCGTGTGAAAAGCAAACAGGTCGAGTACGATTTGAAACAATGTTTGCAAGCAGTTGGAGTGCGCTGTGCGCTACTGAAGCGCGCTGCATGCACTGAAAACGCACGGCAAATATACTTCGATTGTGCTCTTCCTTTGGGGCGCGTCAAAGCGTAAAGATTGCGAACATTCAATCTGTTTGTACCGCACACGTGCAGCCCCTTTAGAGTGCGCCGGAGGCATACAAATCGCGTGCAATTTGAAAAAAATGTTCGATTGAGCATACAGTATGCACGTCTAGGCAAAGATAATACCTTCAGGCCACAGTTTGTGCTATTTTATCGACATTAAGGAGACACTTGACATTAAAGCGACAGTTTACGTGTCGACTTATTATTTAGGTACCTTTTAGAAAAATAATTTTTTGTCGAAAATAGGCTTAAAATGTTGGTCCTTCTCTAAAATGTATCTCTACAAAATTTGGTTAGGGTAGGATTAGGGGTGGGTGAGGGTTAGGGTTAGAAAAATTTATGTGCAAGTATATGTATGTAATTGTCGCCCTAAGGTGCAATCCACGCTGGTTATTATAAGCACGCATTTTGGAATAGAACACTGTTGAAAAGTGAAAGAAATATATGATTTGCGAACATCTGTACATTGTTTCAAAGAGTTGAGCTCAGTATAAGTATGCACATACTCGTGTATGCTTGCCAATCTGAAGAACAAAGCAGGAAATTTAGGGGGGACTTAAAATTAAAGTTTATCAAGCCAGTTTGTAAGACAAGCTTCTGTGGTACAGCTCTGCACAGCTGGATCACCTTGCTGGTTAACATTTGACGGTGAAATAATACAAATGCTGAAGTTCTACACTTACAAGGCAATTAACATATGGTACCGTCTGGGGTTCATGCATCTTCGCTAATTACCTAACAATGGTTCAATCCCTAACTCTTTTTTCTACGTCCCTTCTTTTGCATGCCAGAGGGTTAAACCCAAAGGCTATACCCAAAAGGGTTCTGCTTTCCAAAAGAGCTACACCCTCTGATAGGACAATATAACTTAACGTGGCCTCTCAGTCATCACATTCTTACAAAACGCATAGCATAGTTTTGAAAAAGCAGTGAAAGCAAAAAGTGACTTGCATGGCAGTCAACCCCTTACCGCTTGCCTTCAGTGTTATAGCAATGAGATTTCTCTGAATTCGCCCACTCAGCCTGAAAGCTGAAGCGCCATCAGAGTATATGAGCAAACATAAAATAAAAACAAAGGTCCATTTTTGCATCTTGCTTTTTCATGATAATCTGTTCATGCATGCATGATTTTACGTTACAGTTAATGGTGTATACTGTAGCATGCGTTCCGAGGGGGGGGGGGGGATAGTATCAAACCATTGGAGTACTCAGTCATAGATTGCATGAGCCTTAGGAAATACACCGAGATCCTCTTGAAGACCAGGAAGATCCTTTTCCACTTGAAATCTACAATCCAGAAATATATCCATAAAGTAGGTTGAACAGGATCAAGTTCCAATATAAGAAACTATGTGCAACATATACTACAAGTTCATGCAGATTGTTCATAACAAATGCCCAGTGTGACACATTAGCAAAAGCATTTTCGTAGAGGTACCGAGCAACAGAGTTCGCTCCGTGGGGAAGGCGCTTAGTTGCTTTACATACAGTATCATGCAAAACTTGTTTAACTTGTTGACCTAACCTGCTTAAGAAAGACCAAATGTTTGGTAAAGTTACAAATACAGACAGAGTATAATAACCTTATAACCTAGGTCATGCACTTAACACACTATACATGCGTAAGTACGTCAGATGAAGCAGTACTTTGGGACAGTGCATACTAGGATTACATAATGTTCGTTGGTTTTGGAGAGTATTATTTACAGATGTTAAAAATACACAATAGGGTGGGATGCAGTTATAGAAAGCTTGAAAAATAATCATATTTAGGTATGCACGTACCTGAAATGGATTCCTTATAGTGAAAAACAAAATGTCTGATACGTTCAAAACGTTAGGCTCGTTACAGTAACGTTGCTACAGTGATAGCAGGTAAGTTTTGAAGGTGTGCCAATTTCGGGGTCTCTACTCCACTAGTTACGGGCAGGGTTGTATGTTCTCTCTGGGCACACCAGCTGCACCCAACTAGCGTACTAAAATTTGTAGTGGGGGTAGATCTAAACATTTATAAAAAAAATAGAGGAAGAAAATTTTCACGCGAGTGTAAAAACCCTACGTAAATTAGCAAGATGTGGTTAAGCAAATTTAATTAGGATAAATGTATCTGCTCTTTATTTTATTAGGATTGATCCAAGCAGTAATTTGTAGGTCTTTTGACGTAGGCCTACACCTTTTTTCCGCTATCCTGGAGGCGGGCTGTCCATGAGATCATGATCTTTCACATTATCATATACAAAAATGCACGTTGAAAGATTTCGTTTCTTTGTTAACTATCAAAGACGTTCTCTGTTGCGGTATGTTATTTATTAAAAGTTTTGCCATCATTCTTTAAACAGGCACCTGTCATTCTTAACCACGAAAAGAAGATCTAAGAGGAGTTCTAATTTAGAAGGTTATTCTATCGAGGAAGCCACATTTCTTGATCTTAGTCTTTTTCCCTTTCTTCTAAGCCTGTAAGTAATAACGAGTGGATGGGGTTCTCTTTTACGCTTTGATCCTAATCAAATTACAACTAAGTCACACATGGCCACATATTGGATGCTTGATTATTCTTATTACATGCTTTATCGTTCTTAAAATATGATTAGGCTTTCTTTAAATGAAGATGGTAGTCGCTCCAAGTTTACTTTTAGAAGTTTGCTAAGGCATACAAATCTCCTTTTATTTCACTCCCAAGTATGTTTTTATTATGTTTCTTATGTTTAACTTAATCCACCTTCTTTCATATGTATCTGTTGGCAGGGATTTGAGTGGTAATAAAATAAGTTTGCTCGAGAATGCGACTTTTGCATCCAACCGAAACCTGAGAATTCTGTAAGTACTTTTATAATACCATACTTTATAATTTTATCACGTCAACATTTCCTTACATGGCGGCTTAGTTTTTTTTTTTTTTTTTGCCAGATTCTGATCAAAAGGTTGTGAACGTATGCGCAAAAAGACTTCATTGTAAAATATAAGGAAACAGGAATTTAATGTTTTTCAGTTGTTCGCATTAACGTCTTCAGGGTTATGTTATCTATTATTGACGGTGTACAATCGAAATTCAGACTTCATGAACATATTTAATTGTTTCTCCAGAAACTTATCTTTCAATGAAATTTTCGAACTGGATTCGTGGACGTTTACAGGATTACTAGAACTACAAATTCTGTAAGTTACAATTCATTTAATGAAATTTTTCTAAAAAACGAAATTGCAAGTCAGAGTAGACTTAATTTAACCTTTATTGTAAGTGAAAATTTCTTTTTTGATACGATAGGAATCTTTTTATCCCATTTGTACCTTTTCACCCTTTTTAAAGTTGCTATGAATGCAAGTGGAAATGTACTAATTCTTCTAGAGCACGTTTGTTTGTTTTCTCTGCATTACACAAATTTATGAGCGACTTGATGTTTAATGGGAGGCCACTACCTTCTTTGTTCAATCCTAGCCCTTCCGCCAATTAGTATCTGTCTTCTACATATCCCAGATAATACTTGCATGTACTGAGCTTAAAAGCAGAATTCCATTCTCTACCAGACAGCCAGATAAATACTGTGTGTGATCTTCAGGTTACTTTAACCTGACTTGTTTGATATTCAGTGGGCTGCACTGCATGGGTGCTCACTGATATGCACAAATCATCATTGTCACTTATATTAGAATTAAAGAACCGAGCAAGTAGAAGACAGGTGTTCTTAAATATGTTTGTAAGAGTAAGTTTAAACGCATTCGTTAGAAATGATCGACCACATAAATTTCAGTCCATGTAGTTAACCAAAAATAGTTCCCAAACTTTCCTGGGTGGTTTGTAAAATTGGCCTGCAAGTTTTAAATCTTATTTCATCCCACAAAATATTTCAGTGATCAAGTCCAACGATCAATAACAATTGTTCCCACAATATTTCGGTTAGGAAACAAACTAAAATTTCAACAAATTAATTAGTCACAAACTTGTGAGATAAGATGTTATCAGTGAACTTGCGGTAAATGTACTGATGTGAAAAAGGCATTCTTTCAGACTTTTCGTTCAAACGTTGAACACAATTATTTCTTTTGACAACCGTGCCCACACATTTTAGTTACGAATAAATATACAGTGTAAAAACGTAGAAGTATACGAATTACTTTTAGGCATACCTATTGATATAAATCACAAACAGCCACTTACTTATTAGTATTTGATTGCGGCTATTTAAACGTACACGTTTACGAAAACGTGTACATCTGCGTAATATGCACATAATTGTGAACTATCCGTCCCTGTTTTGCCCACCGTAATGTCCACCACAAATCGTTGTCAATACTTCTCAAACATGCAACTATGTTTGTGTATGTGGTCGTCCCCATTACCAGCTGTCAATGACGTGTAGTTGTTTTTCTTCTTTTCAGTGATTTATCCGGAAACAGGAACCTAGGAAATGCATTTGGATCTCCCTTCCTTCATCTCAACAAGTTGCGTCATTTGTAAGTGTAGTTTTACCTATAGTATTACCCAACAACCTTATAGCAGTTTCATGGCAGCGGAAAAGAGGACCGACGGATTCTAAAGAAGTCTTCTATGTGTTACGTCGAAGGATGGGGATGCAATTTTTATTTCAATTTAGAACTTAAACGGTTCATTAATTCATTTAGTGCAGATAACGGTTAAGATTTAAGAAAATTCTGTCATACAGATTTCTGTTTATTCAAGAAGAAGCTCATTCTTGGTGGCTTGGCTTTTTTAGGTAGCTGTCAAGTTTTGTATTCATCCTGAAGGCCTCCAAAACAGAACAGCATGTTCTCTCTTGTTACCTATAACATTTTACTGTATTTCTTTCAGGTATTTTCAAGACACTGCCTTGGTAACATCTACAGAGGACTTTTTGCTCGGTCTGGACAACATACAAATATTGTAAGCAATAACCGAAATTCTTCAACCACTTTATATTCTTTTCGGTTTTAGCATAACGTTGTCTAGTATTTTGGGTGATCAAATTGAGCTTACATTCTAAGAAATTGATATTTGTTCATGAGGTGCATATTATTGATGGTATCCTGGGTATTGACTGTAGTGCACTACTGTGTGACCTCATAGAACAAATTAAATCTCATTCTAAAATTAACAAGACACACACATGTGCTATAAGATGGAATAATGTTGTGACTGAACAATAATAGTTATTTACGTACCCACCATAAGGTAAATCGCAGGCCGTGGAAAAAAACTTTTTGAAATGATCGGTGCCTGCGGTTTTTCACATGTTTGTAATTTCATATTACCCGCCTTTTCCCATAATGTATCCGTGTCTATAATCCCAATTTTAAGTGCATCACAATTAGTCCCGTAAATAATTAACAGCATAAGTCATGGAATGATAGCAATACTAGTTCATTGTTTGGAACAATGCTTGGAAGTTGACGGTTATCGTTAAACAGTGCTCTCTAGTTACTCAGAGCAGGGGAGTGTTAGGAAGGAGATCCAACTTTCTGTAGTTTTTGAAGCAATGTTCCTTTTCGACAGTAAGCTTGCCTTTCTTCTCAAAATTCTTCTCAATACCCATATCAACCAGGATCGTTATTCGTCACACTAAATATCCTTTCATTAAAAGTTACCTAAGAATTTCTTTACAACTTACTTTCCGAATATGTTTCTTAATGATGGGAAAATTTGCTAAAATCTGCCAGAAATGCATAGGCTTGAACAATGTTTTCAGCAGATCACATATTAAAATCGTGGTAGCCGTTAAAGTACCTTATTCAAATGTTTGTTGCCACTAAAAATCCTGATTAAAGTTTGGCCATTGGCAAAAAACCTCACTTATTTAAAAAAATGTAAAAACAACGACCTTTGTCTTCGGATTACTGGGAAAGGAAGGAGGAGATCATCATATACGAACAGAGACATCTGTCAATCAAATGGCCATGTCGGAAAAGAATTATATCATGTTCAAGTACATATTGTCTGACAAATTTGGTCGTTTGTTCTCCGTCCTAACACCTCCTTGACAGTGCCTACGAATGTATTGATTTCAAGGAGCTACTACTACAAAACTGCATTGATCTGAAACATTGTAAATCCAGTGAGGCTTCCAGACGTATAGGCTTAAACTACCACCAAGCATTGGTGACAATTTACAGTCTTGTTTTTTTTTTTCATTTCTAGTCAATGTTTCACAATATATATTAAGGATCGAAAACATTTTTTCTGTTTTTATCTTGTAGCCACTCCGATCGTTTCTATTACTGTTGTCTATTGTCTGAAAGTGAGACCCTCCAGGAATGCTTACCTACGCAAGGAGACTTTTCCAGCTGTTCAGATCTGATACGAAATGGCTTGCTGCGCATCGCAATGTGGATTCTAGGGATGAGTGCACTCTGCGGTAACCTAGCTGTCATACTATGGAGAGTATTTCGTCAAGGCATTTTGAAGCGTCGTAAACGTAATCCAGTCCAATCTTTCTTAGTTGTAAATTTAGCAATCGCTGATCTTTTAATGGGATGTTACATGCTCTTCATAGCCATCGCGGATATCCATTTTCGAGGAATCTACGCTCTTTTTTCAGATCAATGGCAGACGAGTTTCTTTTGTCGGTTTGCCGGATTCTTATCGACTCTGAGCAGTGTGTCATCCGTTATGTTCCTGACCGTCATCAGCTTTGATCGATATCTAAATGTCGTCTTCCCATTTTCACGACGACATTTGAGATTTAAATCGGCTTTAGTCGTTGCCTGTGGGATTTGGATGTTAGTGGCGTTAATCGGTCTCCTTCCCGCCCTCATCTACGGAGGTGCCTACTACGGTCGCTCTAGTGTATGTTTAGCACTTCCAATTACAGCCCAGAGGCTCGACGGATGGTATTTCTCCTTCTTTGTCTTCATAATTCTGACCTTGGCTCTCTTTTTGATCATTTTATCCTGTTATATATCTATTTTCATCGTCGCACGTCGGTCCTCGAAGGTGTTCAGGAATGATGTCATGTCCACCACACAGCAGAAGGAGGAACAGCTCCAAATGGCACTGAAAGTTGCATTTCTAGTTGGGACGGATTTTGTTTGCTGGGTGCCTATAATTTTCATGGGGTTCCTATCGTTTACCAGTTCTGCAGTTTCTGGGGGAGTGTACGCATGGACTGCCGTCTTTGTCCTTCCAATAAACTCTTCCGTAAATCCATATCTTTATACCTTTGTTGTCGAGAGAGCCAGCCGGTCATCTAAGGAGAAGGCCAACGCGTCTACTGTGTCAACAAGGACGACAACAGAAGAACTATCACTGGCGTATCCATTGGTTCAGCAAATCCCTCACCAGTCTCAGAAGGAGACAATCACAGGTAAAATGTAGTCTCTTGTTTTTCGAAGTATGAAAGAAACACTTATCAAAAATCCGAATGCTTTGTTTCAATGATACTATTATTTTGATGCTCAGAATACTGTCAAAATTTTCACTGTAAGTGGCAGTTTTCAAAATTTTTTGGCCTTTTGGCAGTTATTGATTCCTTGCCGAAGGAAGGCAAGGAGTTTATGCGATGGTGATGTCGTGTGTGTGTATGTGTGTATGTGACGCTTAGCTTATAAGCAGGATATCTCAAGGTAGCAATGACCGACACTTTTCTTATTTCGTATACAGATTTGTCATGTTGAGAGGAAGAACCCTATGGCTTTTGGTGGAGGTAAAAGGTCATTTGAGTTCAGCAGAGGTCAAAAACCGAAAACCTTGTAAACGTAATATCTTGAGGTAGCAATAACCGACACTTTTCATATTTGATATATAGATTTGTCATGTTGAGAGGAAAAATTCTATCATTTTTGGTGAAGGTTAAAGGTCTTTTGAGGTCACCAGAGGTTTAACTGCGAAAACCTTGTAAATGGCTTGTAAACACGATATCTTGGGATAGCAGTGGCCAGCAATTTTCATATTTGGTATATATATATATATATATATTTTTCATATTGACAGGAAGAACCCTATCGTTTTTGGTGAAGGTCAAAGGTCATTTGAGGTCACCAGAGGTCAAAAACCGAAAAAGCTTGTAAACATAATATCGCGAGTTAGCAATGACCGACACTTTTCATACTTGGTACATAGATTTGTCATGTTAAAATGAATATTCCTATCGTTTTTAGTTGAGGTCAAAGGCCATTTGAAGTCACCAGAGGTAAAAAATCGAAAACTTTATAAACTTGATACCTCGAGATAGCAATGACCGACACCCTTCATATTTGGTATACAGTTTTGTCGTGTTGAGAGGAAGAACCCTATTGATTTTGGTGAAGGTCAAAGGTTATTTGAGGTCACTAAAGGTAAACAAATTAAAACGTTATCAACGTGATATATGAAGATGGGAAAGACAGAAACTCTCTCTACTTAGTACATAGATTTTTCATGTTGAGAGGAGGAATCCTTTTGTTTTTGGTGGAGGTCATAAGTTTCATTTGAGGTCACCAGAAGTAACATAACTGATCTTTGAAAACATGTCTTGAAATTATGGACTTGGAATCGGACTTGGACTCGAGCTTGTTGGACTCGCCTACAACCCTGCAAGGGAGGAAGCAAAGACATATCAAATCTCTCCCAAGACATTTTTTTTTGCAATTTTTGGTGGGGGTTCAAGGTCATGTGAGGTCGCAGGAGTCAAATTATGAACGCATTGTAACAAATGATGTAGTCAAGAAGTAAATATTTGTCAGATGAACTTCTGTATAACAAAGCATCCCCTGTCGGCAATGAATCACTAAGCATTTGGGCTTTCTGGTTCTCCTAACTGCCTAAGCTTGCATATTCCATGGATACTAGACTATTTTTACTTCAATTTGATTTTCATGTGATGATCTCACAAGGAAGAAGGTGAAGTAGTTTTCATAGGCAGAAAAGACAAACATATGTATCTGTAGCATCTCATTATTCTTGAGACTGGAGTTCGCAAACGGAGATGCGTGATTTTTCATTAGTCACAACCGATAGCAATATTTACAGACTAATATGGCTATTGCAACTCCACTTGAAGTTATGGCGAACGAACAGACCATTCATAAAACAGTCCTATAATTCGAGTTTTAGTCTTACAATATCAGTTACTTTCCTTAGCCATGTTGTTTTAGAACAATCCTTATTTACAACACCACTTTTTGATTTTTAGATGAGATGTAAAGGAAACATTTTATTCATCCAATTATGGATGCAAGTTTTATAAAAACGACTAAAGTCCCTTTAGCTGTTCAAAGGTATCATTTTTTCAGTTTTTTGAAAAAGAGAAGCTTACTTCAATTTTAAGTTTCTAAAGTTTGTCCATTTTTTACAGGTGAGAGTGAAGTTTTAAAATCAGCTCTTATTTCTCTGAGGGCAACAAGGCTGATGACGCCGTTAATATCTGATAAATACAAAAAGTTAATCCTGTCCTCTTTAATGACAAAGAGTGACTTTACTGTCACTGAGACTGATAAAGAGGATATTTTAACGGATTTAGCTAAGGCGTTGGACTACCTTCATAATCTAGGTGTGGTACACGGTGATGTTTCGGAGGATTTCGTCGTCATTGATGAGGTAAGAGGAGATGGAGGGGTAGTTCTCAGATATAGTTTGTCTTAGCAAACCGTAAGTCTTGGTATAAATCCCGGTGAAAGACTTAAATTTTTTTCATTTTAAAATTTCTTCATTTCGGAGAGACTGGTGTCGAAAGGTGAGCCAATCAGTGGTAGCTGTGAATTACAGGGGTATTATTAAGCATAAATGGATTGTATTTTCATTACCAAAGTCAACGACAGTAGGACTTCAATGAAATTTTTATCGATCTATTTAACTTTCATGTGTTTAAAGCAAATGACCTGTTAGTATGACGGAGCTTTCTTTGCGCTGAATTTGTCTTGAAATTATTATTCATATTAAAACTTTGGATTGATTTAACTCGTAATGTTCTTAACGCTTTGTTAATAGAAGTATTGAAATGGATCAACAGGCAATGGGCCTATCCAACCGCAAAATTCAACGTGTTTATATGAGGGCGTGTAGCGTTAAGCACTATTTCTAATTGTTTGTCTTTTTATCACCTTTCAGTCTTCGCGTGGGAACAAACGTGCTTTTCTCCTGAAGAACTTTGACTTTACTCATCAGGAAAAGTTGGCTGAGGGAGGTGCAAATATTGAAGATAGCATACAACAAGACCAGTCTCAGTTGAGGGATTTGAAAGCTCGTCTGGGAAACTTAACCGTGAAATCCAGTGATAAGCTTTAAGATAAAACTAAAGCTAATGTACATTTGATGTGACAATGGTCTGTTTTACCTTACTTCTGGATTTAACCTTGCATACTTCTGATCGGTTCAACAATTTGCTGGAATGAATCCTTAAGTAATTTTTAGACATATTGTTACAATTGTAATCTGTAGATAACCATCAAATCTCCACTAAATGTCCTCAGAAAATGACTTCTTGCCGTGATCATACCTTGTAGAGAATGAACACAAACTAACGCTTATTGAACATAGTGACATTCAGCAAAAGTGTCTGAAGCAGTGTTCCTGCAACCTTATCAAATAGTATTATGACATGCTCCTTCCTTACGTGTTATCTTAAATGCTCATCAGATCCGAGACTAACAAACAATAAAATAAGAATTCATCCCTCTCATAAAGCAAATGAAGTCAGTAAGTGAAGGGTCATTCCATAATATTCTGAGTAACAAGTCATAAAGTCACAGGAAAATCGTCCCAGTGTAGGCGTTAAAGATCTAGTAGATATTTTACGATATAACTGCCTAGTTGATACATTGCAGATATTGACTGTAACAACTATTCGATCGATGTTGATAGGCACACTTCTGTCAACATCCATTGCATAGTTACAATTTTACAAGACAATTTCTGTTTTTGCAATTACATCAAGAATACATATGAAAACTTGAGAGAGAGAGAGAGAGAGAGAGGGAGAGGGAGAGGGAGAGGGAGAGGGAGAGGGAGAGACTCATGGGATATTTTGTAATCCTTTATCTTAGTTGTACTCCTGGGACAGTAACTGTGCTGACATGCCCTGAAGGGTTTTATTTTCTTAGCTGCTTGGCTTTTTTGAAAGTGCCCATATTATGCGCTAAAGAAAAAACTAGCGAATGAGTAATCAACAGATAATTTAAAAAGGATTAGATAAAAAAAAAATACTGTACAACGCTCTACTCAGTGGTTCGCAACCTTTCTCAACCCAACCCCCTTTCACCCAATTGGACTGGGCAAACTCCCCCTCCCTCTACCCGGTCTATAACATAGCATTGCTATGCATGAAACGATAAAAACAAAAACACGTTCCAGTGGGAGACCAAAGGGCAGAAACCCCGGAAGCTCTATTTTCAAATCAAGAATAATGCACTGCAAGTCAATTTTTGCTATCTTCCCATTATCTAATAACCTTTTAACTGCGCTCTAAAGAAATTAAAAAAAAATCACCAGTTTGTATTTAAAATAGTTACTAATGGACGGCCTCTTCTTTGACGCTGCAAGGGGATTGCATTGTGAGTGGGCAGACGGAGGATGATATTTGGTGGCATGAATCATTGAAAGACTTCTGTCACCGTGCACCAGGGCCGTAGCCTGGTCGAAATATCAAAGAGGGCAGTGCATTACAGCGTCCAGTGGCGTAGCTATGATAGTTGGCACCCAGGCGAAACCTTTCTTTAGCTTAGTCACCAACTGCCGCCCTGAGGGAGGGGTGTAGGAAGAGGGGTGTAAAAGGAAGAAATAAATTTTGTAAGATCTCTTTATCAGTTTATAGGTGGAAATTGATGTCTTTGGCAAGGCTTTGAACTGATTACGTGTTTAGAAATTCGCATTATTTAGTGCACATTTAACTGTTTAATTAGTTTGCTTTTGTTTGAGGGTGGTTTGTAGGAAAGCTCTATTATTGTCAAAAATGCCTTCCAGATTGGTTTGAAGTGAATGAAGCCTTCTAGACTTCCAAAGCTGCATCTAAACACTTCATTCTTTAAAAATCAAGACATCGAGAATAAAAGTAGTTTATTCGGTAAAAATCACCTTGTAAGAGAACACATGACTAAAAGGTACTAATATAAGCTAATTAATTCCGCATGAAATTAAAGGTTATCTTTTGGCTTTATTTTATATTGGCATGTTGTGCCGGACACCGAGTGAGATAAAATACTAAAACTCTTCAACGATTTCGCTTCATCTATGTTGTGTTCATCATGCATGAGGAAGGAGGTTCATTCGTTTGTGTGTGTTACCCCCTGTCTGCGGCAGGGTCCGGGTACCTCCCGGGAAAGTTTTGGAAAAAGGAAACCTGTAGGCTACATGCGATTTCCAAGGTTCTGAGGACCTTAAAAACATTATCAGGACGATGGGGTTCTTAGTATTTTCAGTATTTTCAAGTAGGCCATTTTTTCAGTTAAGGTTTGGAAATTTCAGGGGACAGCTGCCTCCCTTGTACCCCCCACCGACAGGCTACTGCCCTGGCCACTCAAGCTCCCCTTCAGGTCGTTATAATATAAGACGAAATGAGCTCACCTAAACTTGCATTTTTGGAAACATTTGAAAGTTTTCCTTTATAGCATATTGCCAAATGCTACCTATAGTGTCACATTAATTTACAACTGTCTCTTCTGTCAGTATGTCATGTGTCAGTAAAACGTGATGGGATAATTTAAGCTAAGTTTACAGTTTTCATAGGCACTGATGGGAACATGACGGTCCTCGCCAGGGAATTTTTAATATTAAGCACTGTTAGATGCGATTTCTTGGCATCTGGCATTAAAATAATTCATAAACTAGTATTGCATCCAAGGAGGGATTTTTAGACCTACGCGACTTATTGAGTTCATTTTATCTCCTTTTTGGGTGAACTAATTTGGGAGCTAAGCTAGAGGTAATCCTTTGGAATGTGGTAAAGACCCGGTTTAAATTAAATATCTCATTTTTTCAAAACGTTCCCTGCCGCCCCTGAGTTGCTCAAAACCCACCAAGGGGCGATAACTCCCCCGCTGGGAATCACTGCTCTACATCGTAGTTTTTGAAAGCTTTGAATGAGGAATCTCTTTAAGGTTCATTATTTGAAGAGGTATATCTTAAAAAAAATTGTAAAAAAAATATTTAAATAATTCCAAAGGTTTTGGCCATCAGAGGATCTAGCTTTGCTGAAATAAGCAGCTGTTTATTCCATACGTCTAGGACCCTGGAAGAATGTAACGTGTTGAAATCAGTCAAATTGGGCCTATTAATGTTACTACGATCATTACATTTCTATTAGCACTGGAAACATATTTGTGTCGAGATTCCACATTTAGAGCTGTGGTGTGCCCCGTGCAACAAATGTCGGTACAAGTGTGCACGAAGAGAGGTCGCCTATTCCTTTATATGATGGGCAAACGTAAACTCTGGTAAAGTTCGGTAGAACAAGGGACATGTGTCTAGGTAATATGGCAGTCCTAGACACTCTGTTATCAATTACGAAGGAGAAGTGATCATTTTAAAATCTAGCTCTTCGTAAAAACTATTTTGGTAAGTTGTTTGGACTGTGGATAGCCATCTACGTCATGAGAATATTACAGTTTTAGTATTGCCCTGGAAAAGGTTTTGATCTCACAATGGTTTAGTGCAGAGGAGGATGACCAAGTTTGTCAACAGAGCAGAGGAGGACGTCAGAAGATCTCATTAAGTAAGAAGAAGTCTTTCTTTCCATGGATTTCTGATTCTGTTTTAAAGTACATTCGAAAGAAAAACAAGCTCTACATGTCCTTTTTGATTCCTTGCCGAAGGCAGGCAAGGAATCTATGCGATGATGATGTCGTGTGTGTGCGTGTGTGTATTTGTGTGTATGTGTGTGCGTATGTGTGTGTATGTGACGCCTAGCTTGTAAACACGATATCTCAAGATAGCAATGACCGACACATTTCATATTTAGTATATAGATTTGTCATATTGAGAGAAAGAACCCTATTGTTATTGGTGGAGGTCAGAGGTCATCTGAGGTCACCAGGGGCCAAAAACCGAAAACCTTGTAAACACGTTATCTCAAGTTAGCAATGACCGACACTTTTCATATTTGGTATGTAGATTTGTCATGTTGAGAGGAAGAAGCCTATTGTTTTTGGTGGAGGTCAAAGGTCATTTGAGGTCACTGGAGGTTAAACCGAGAAAACCTTAAAAATGGCTCGTAAACACGATATCTCAAGATAGGAATGATCGACACTTTTCATATTTGGTATGTAGA
>WURT03171213.1:0-10474 GCA_009936505.3 Holothuria glaberrima | reverse complement strand
CTCTCTCGTGACCATTATTAAGGTTATAATACATGGAACTATTCTGATCACAACACTTTCCGAAAAACAGAGATACATCCTCAGACATCTGTTGGGACCTTGCATCAATACGGGATCTTTCAATCTAATTCTGAAACGGGCTTATTTGTCCTTCACCCCTTTTGCTATGCCTATGAGGGGGTCTTATATCACTACAACTATACTCTCCCTCTCTCCCATTCCCCATTGCTGGAAGCTGTTCGTCTGGATTTTCGTTCACAATTAGTAAAACACGGTAGTTGTAGAGTCCTCGGCCTCGTCATACACTATATTATCATTTGGATATCAAGTAATGTGCAATTTACGTCATTGCCCCATTTTATGTAATTAATCCAGAGCTTCCAGGCCAGCCTTGGATGCCCTTTTATAGTGCACAAAGAAGGAAAGGAAAATTCTCGTAATAGTCCAAGAATGTTTCTGTTGACTCCTCGCAGGTATTTTTGCCGAAAAACTGATATGAATAGACGGCAGTAAAGTAGCCAGAAGGGGACTTCAGGAGGTTTGCTGAACACGTCTCCTTCTCTTAGACAACATACTCTCCTATTTCACCTAACCAAAATTAACATTCACTAAATGATGGACATTTTCCAGCCATATATGATCAGTTCCAAAAAATATCCCAAAGATAGCACCATTTTACATCTAAGCAACCTAAAATTAACATCAATCTCTCAAAGGGGAGGGGTGTCCCTCCCCTTAGACCCCTCCCCCAGGGTAGCACCTTTATGTAGTGACAATAGAAGGATCCTCACTGCTGTATACAAACACAGCTGCGCACAAAAAGTGAAATTTACTCAGACTTGGGGGAACTGTAGTGCCCCAATCACCAAATTCTGGCCACTGCTGGGAAGTGCCATTTCTAGCGATCTGGGAAGCATTTTCTGCCAAATTTTTCTTGCCAATCTATGGTGGCGGTCCGCTTAGAAAGTGGGCCTAATCGTGAAAGGGCCCCAAGCTATTTTGTCCCCGGGCCCCCCACAAGCTAAATCTGGCCCTACGTCAGCTAGTTTCACTTCTTTGATGCCAAGAACAACACATGCGCAGTAAGTGTCTCTACAGTATCCGAGCCTAACAATTTACGTGTGACGAGCGAAAGTTCCTACAATTGGTGAGACGCACAAAACTGTTAAGTTTGTGGAACTCCTCTGTACCTTAGCTTGCCTAATTTGTTTTCAACATGCAATCTAATTAATATAGTTAACTTCTCACTTTTTTCCGTTCAGTGATTGGCGTATCCGGGCTCGTATTCATCCTCATAGTTGTGCTGCTGGTGATTTTAATTTGCTGTTCGTGTTACTACAGGCTTAAGAAAAGAAGGTAAACATGATTTCTTCTTTTCCAAAGGATAGTCGCCCATTTTCGGGTTTTTTTTCGCTTACACCCTAAATTTAAACTTGTTTTATTTTTTAAACCCCAGAGTTCCCTCATAATACGTCTGTGAACAATACTGATGTCACAGATAATTGTCAAATTTGTCATTTTTCGTGCATTAATTTATATATGGTATTCGAATGTACCTTTCAAATGGTAGTTTCGAAATGCGTGTCACTTCGCTCATTCTATGTTACACCAGGCTTCCGGGAAGTTGCAATGGACTTCTTGGTTACTCTTGCTTTTGAAATTTAGATATGAAGCTTTATTAGCTTTAAAAATCTGCCAAAATGACGTATTTTCCTAACTTTTCATTTGACAACTTTGTAGATTGAGGTAAGTGTCACCTGGAATGGTTATTAATGCACCATGTTTTTTGTTTTTTGATTTCGAGATGATGTACAGCATGTAATGATCATTACATGAAGTTTGTTGACAGATTTTTTACTAATTAACTTTTCGTTTAGCACTGGTGATTCATAAGTACAAATCCTGGAACATTAGTGGCCTAAAATTGTCTAAAGACATGTAATAAAATCATTTCAGTCAAACTAGGACAAATTAATCAATTTGCTGTACACAATTACATTTTAAAATGGCATATTCAAGATTAAGGTCAAAGGTCAAATTTCGTACCTTTTTGACTTTTAGTGACCTCCAGTGTCACGTGATTCACAAAATCTGTTTATCAACCAAACGACAATTTCTTGGCCAATAATTTGAGTGTTCGTTTGCTACTCTCGAGTTTCTGGATGAAAAATAATAGCCATTTTACTTTCCCCTACCCCTTAAATTTTTGATTTGTTAATACGTTAACTCTTGACAGAAACCCCCGTATATTTTCCTAACCCACAGAAGATCCCCATTTACCTAAAATCTTCTGTTCATAGACATGTTTGGGAAACGAAAAAACACAGTGACATTAATGACCATTCCAGGTGGCACTTACCTCAATCTGAAGCCGGTCTTTTATTGGTTTTAACTCACTCTATTCGAATGGTTGACTATACCCACAGGAGAGTTTCGAGCCACGAAAGGAGAAACGAACAAGCAAATCTCAAGGGCCCACGCGGTGGTCCGCCACCTTTATCTCGCAACGAAGACTATGACAACGAGGAAATATTTGCATTGCCAGACGATTATGAACTAGCAGCAAATTCAGGGACTCCTTTATCAGCACCCTCTTCTTCCCCTCCAAACGCTCCTGAATATTCTCCTGTCCATCCTCCTAATGCTGGTCTCACCTCTCCTCCGAGTGCTCTTCCAGCTTCAACGGAGGGAGGTTCGTCGGGAAATCCGTCTTCATCCGTCGTCATAACATACGCTCTAACTGGAGCTTATTCTGAACAGGCCGCCAAACAAAGCCTAGACAACGTAGTTAACGATGTGGAACGAGAGAACCCTCCCATGGAGGTATCACAACCGACCGCAGTGTCGGGGGGCTTTGGAGGTCAGTTTTCAAGAGATTGAACGGTCTGTCCGTACATGTGTCTTGAAATATCGTTCGTAGTATTTATATATGTTCATTCCCATAAGACTCAACAAAAATGGATAAAAGATTTAATGGCGACATATTCTACAGAGACAGACGTTGGCCAGTCTGGGATGATATCAGGTGCTCTAACCAGGGACGTAGCTAGGATGAAGTTGTTAGGGAGGCTTAAGTATCAAATGGGGGTCACGCCACTGATCGCCGTCCTTGATTGTTACACATTTTATTAGGACACAAACATTTTTTTTTGGGGGGGGGCTAACAAATATCTGGGGGCAGGCCTCCCGTAGCTAC
This sequence comes from Holothuria glaberrima, assembly GCA_009936505.3. Taxonomy (NCBI): domain Eukaryota; kingdom Metazoa; phylum Echinodermata; class Holothuroidea; order Aspidochirotida; family Holothuriidae; genus Holothuria; species Holothuria glaberrima. Next base: position 7,278 of record WURT03171213.1, on the reverse strand, counting down.
GCGCCTGGCGCGAACCCAAAACACTAAAGATTTTGTAACGCTACGATAATATCACGTTATGGACAAGGGTGTGAAGTCTCCTACTTTTCTTCCATTAATCCTCTAGCATAACGTCATGATTCTCAAGTTAGTGACCTAACATGCTGCCTGTGATGTTTATAAATTAATTAGTTCATAACCTTTATTCTCAGTCATTCTCAAACGAATAACACTTAATACAATTTTACACCCAGAGGAAACAATTTATGGGATTTGTAAGTCTACCCTTTTCTAAGTACAGCTGGATGTGTGAACGCAAATTCTTAGGAGTAAAATACACTTTCTGGTTTTATTTATTGTATAACTATCTCCAAACTATTTTTGTTACAAGCAGAAGCTTGAAATACTACATGTCAGCTGCTTGATCTACAGGCATAGATCCAGACTGGGATTTTTAAGGCTTCAGCCCCCTGCTTTTTGGTATCGCATTCTTTCTTGAGACAGACCGCGTGTTTGGTCTAGTGGTAGAGCATCCGCCTCTCACGCGAGGCCCGGGTTCGATTCCCAGGTCGAGTCATACCAAAGACTTTAAAAATGGAACCTTCTGCCGTTGTGCGTGATGCCCCGCATAAGCAATGGAGAAAGGGAAAACAAGCCAGTGAGCCACAACTGGAAAAAAGGCCGTGGCCGGGTCGACTCGAACCAATTGGTCGGAAACTGGGCCGTGAAACCTCATCTAACTAACTCTTTCTTGAGACGGTTCGAAAGCTGCACTACAAAGTTTATATATACTTATTTGATTGCTAGATGGAAGAAGTTACCATTGCGCAGTGTTTAACTTGAAATTTCCCTAGAACCCTTGACCCCCTCCCATAAAGGCTTCGAACTTTTGGCGTTCTTCGGCATTAGCCAAATTAAGTTTACAATGAAAATTGGAGAATAACTTGTTTGTCATATTATTTAAAGAAGTACTATGTGGTGGGAAGAATATAAATTAAATTTTCTGTAAAGAAGAGTTGTGTACACTATTTACAAATATTAAGTATATTTATTTCTTGGAAGAGAAAGTATTCTGTGTTTTGTCGTCATTCTAAAGTGTTTATATGGTGAAATTGTGCTCTGCATAGCTGCATACAAATTCATCGCTAAAGGATAGTGACATCGAAATGAAAAATACTTTCCTATATTCTTGAATTTTCTTTTTAAATATTTATAATTGAAAAATGGATATCGTATGAGAATTAAAACATAAAATAAAATAAAATAAAAAATAAAAAAAAAATAAAATAAGGTAGCAAAGCCAGTTAAGCTCCGATGAGCTTTCAGTGAAGGTAATTTTTCGATACAGTCACTAACCTTTCTGCTATTTTGCTTTCAAGTAAGTAAACAGTGTAAGTATCCTTCTTGCCAAGTAGACGTATAGCTAGCATAAAAAGTTTAAAGATGTAAAATTTCATCCTAAATGCTCACGTTTGTGGTACCTTACAGAGAATCAAAGGGGAGCTTTGGCCAATTCATCGAATGGAAGAGACAGATAAGATACGTTGAATGACTGGATGACCGATAGGGATCAATCCCCCGAATTTCATGATAGCAACGAGTGTTGATTTGATTCGCGAATGCTTTTGTGAAAACTTTTGTGTAGTTCGCTCACTTTGTAACTTTAAAACATGATTCACAGGAATATACACTAATTTGGCAATAAAATAGGTGTACCATGTATAATGCATTACATATGCTATGGAATGCTATGGAATATAGAATGGTTTTGTTTTTCAGCTGTCCTTCTATCCCCGAATTTCCTCATCCTCGCAGCTACCCTCTGTTGTCATCCTTTACCTAACCCCTTCTTCCCATCGTCGCACTGTGTGACTCGCCCCTCGTCAGGGAGGTTTACATCCTGGTAAATCCTGGCACAACCCCTTCAGCTGTCGCTCAGTTGTAGCTGTCTGTTATCTCTTCAACATACCACAACTCTTCCTCTGCCTTCTACAAATCCTTTACGCCTTATTTGCACCCTACCACTCTTGCGTTCATGTCCCAAATGTCACGCAAATAAAGCTCGAATTTTTTTTTGCAACTCACACAAGGAACACAGTTTGTCGTAAATACTAAGACATTAAAAAATCATATTTAGTGAACATTGCTTTACAATGTGTGACCTTTACATCATCATAACTGAAAACTCTAAAAACTCCCTTTATTGGACCCCTCATGACAAATATACACTTATCCTTTTGTACCGCTCTAGCAGTTGTAGAATTTCTTACCTATTTAAAAAAAGCCCGGCTCGTTACATTTAATGACCTTTCAAATTATAATCTTTTACTGTCTTCATGCAACAGCCACTCAAAAAAGAAGTGACAGGGTATCGGGAAAATCGCAAGATCAGCTTAGCTTAGCTAAAAGCTGTCAACGGAGCTACAGAACATTGACGTTTGTGCAGTAACCATGGGAATGAGTGAAGCCAGGTTGCCTTGCAAGATTTCTGAATATTATACGCAAAACTTTATAAATAATGAACCATTTAGAATAGGCCTATAATAAAAATAATATGTACGTGGGCGCCTTCGTGAGTACGATTCCTTGTGCAGATTACCATATATGTAAATCGATACATGACATGCACTATCTGACAAACGTGAAAGTCAAGCAGGGATATGGAAAGATTACTCGTCGTCATAATAATGAGAGATAGTCTTAATGTTGAAAAACTCTATTGGATTTATATGGAGATGGCGTACATTTCCTTATGGCATGAATTTATTGAGAATTTGGACAACTGTTACACAGCTTCTCGACCTTTTGTCGAAGATCATGTGTATTATGTTTTTCAGCCAGTCTAGAACTGGGCTTTGCATGACAACTTCAAGATGCAGAGGTCTGAAGGTCCAAGAGATTAGTCGTGTTAAGTCTTTTTGTCCCTTCAGAGGACCTGACTCCCCTTGCGGCTCTTCCCTTTCGAGAAAAGTAACATCTGGTGAGGTTCACGATTGACCTATATCCACTTTTTACACACAAGTAAAAAATTCTTGTTGTTTCTAATCAAATATGGAATCTATCTAGCTTTTTGTTGTGTTTGTTTTGATCTTACACTGCATGGCAGGCACATAAAAACCTGAGTCTGATTACGATTCCATAGGTGTGTAATGCGGCTTACACTCTTTTAAACAGGTGGGTAAGAATTTAATCAATAGAGTGTAAGTATGAAAAAAATACTGTTCTGTGGAAGGTTGCACAAAACCTTAGTTTGCGAATTTATTGGACAATATTTTTGCCAGTTAAGTGGGTGTCCAACCTCACCACAAACCCTTTTATCAATTACGGTTAGTGAACAAGGTTCATCCAAAAGAATATTATGGCGACTGTATTTGATGTTTTTAAAACTGAATTAAAATTCTTGAATCAGGCAGTGAAAATTCTATCTCGAGAACATGTTGCATTTGGCAATTTGGGAGATTCCCCCTTTTACTACTTTTCCCGGGATTGGGAGAAAACTTGGCCATGGGCTCCGCCATATTGCCTATTTTACCCACACTTTTACCCGTTCTTTGTGTACATTTTCAGTGGCGAATAGGCTTTGTAAACCCCTTGCAAAGTTTGTCTGTCTAATGTAATTGAAGTACATATGTTGTCGGTAGGTGTAGTGTAAAAGCTACCGAACAGCAACGGCAGTTTTGAGTAAAACGAAGTCAAGTTTTTGAGTGATTTTCGTTCATGCTAAACCTTGTCTTAGTTAGGCTAGCAAGCCTATACAATGTGTTGCACAAGTTTTCTTCTGTTTTCCCCTCAAACGGGAGCATCTCCGGGACTGCTTCAAAAAGAGATCTTGAGCTAAATATTTTTAAACTTTATATAACAACTCTACAACATGCCACCAAACGACGTCTTTAAGTGATTATGACGTAAAATAGGGCTGTAATAGCCCCCCCCCTTTGACGTGCTGTTCGAAAATGAGACAGCACTTAGGACACTGACTGACACCAATTCTATATCAGAAACACATTGGCTGCTGATTTTGCTTCGGGAGTAAAGGAATAGTGCCATCTCCCGAAGGCCACTTAAAGCACATATCTCAAATATACACTTGCAATCGCAACGAGCCAGTTTTCGTCCTTGTCGAAGAAATCAATCCGATGTGCTACCAGTCAGTTTGTAATAATAAGACTGCTCGCCCCCTGGCAAAGACTTCATTAAGAGCAAACTCTCCGACTAGATTGGGGAAATAATATGCAAGGACATAGGAAGGTTTTCAAAATGAACCTAAAACGCAAACACTCAATGGATCGAGGGATGAGGTTATAATCGCTGAATACTGTGGTCTATTTATCCGATGATGACGAAAATGAAAGCAATGTTTTTATTTATAAAAAAATGTTACTATCTTTGAAAGAAAGTCACAAGATTAATTCATATACATACATAAGCAAACCAAAATGCAAATATGGTAATTTTGAAACCGTAAGAACCTAGAAGTGAGTAACAATAAGACATGTAATTAGTTGATATCTTTGAGGAAACTGGTAAATGTATGAAGCTAAACTGTGCAGGTTCATGTTATGAAAGTTTTCAGGAAAATCTAAGAAAAAACTCAAAAATCATTTGGCGTGTTAATCAATCAAATATTTTAAATTTAAATTAGTACCTCTGATCCTATATTCAGGGTAAAACATTTAGCTTATACGACGGTTTATTTCCCTATCAACAGGGCTGCAACATCTGAGTCCGGAATCGGACTCGATTCTGGACTGGAGTCCATTTTTGGCCGGACTCGGAGTTGGTCAGGAATGGAAGGTCACGGAATCGGAATTGACCCGGAATCGGCTCGGCTGGACTCTGACTCGGAGCCGATTCCAGTCGAGTCCAAAAAAATAAAAGTTTCATTAATGTTTCCTAGGTAACATTATTGTTGTTGCAAAATTAAAAAATTATATGGCCACAGACAGTCAACTAAATTACAGGGTAAGCCAGAGTAAGAAATTGACTCCTGGAAAGTGCCCATTTTCATCATTAATATAATCGGAAATAGTACAAAAAGCATTTGCATGTGGCGCTACATCGTCAAATGGCCGGACTCGGAATTGACATGGAATTGGAAAACCTGGAATCGGATTGGCTCGGAATCGGAGAGTAGCGGACTCCGAATTGACCGGAACGGTAGCCTCTGGAATCGGAATTCGCCCGGAATTGGGTTAGGCGAACTCGGTTACATCCCTGCCTATCAGCATTTACGGTAAAACACTACAAACATGAAATAAACAGTAGACTTAATGCTCACCCCGAATGTTAGCATTATCTTGACGTAAACTGTGTAGGCCATTGTCACAAAAAATGTTGCCGTTGGTCTGAGGTCTATTTGCCAGAGGCAATGTGTTACAACTTATATAACTTTTACATTGTTGTCCGGAAACGGTACATGTAATTTAAAAAGTTGTTTATTTTACAGAATATGACCTGAAAGAAGAAAACTCTAATGAGATGATACTCTCTTTCGGCAAATAAAACAAACAAATAGTTCATGGTGAATGTACTACAAATAACTTGACATATTGTTACAATGGACATATTTCCTTTGCAAAGTTCTTTGTTGTATAATTAGGCAATTAACACACTTTTCACATATATCTCACGATATCCACATAATACTTGGCAAGGATATTACATACATTTAAGCCATTATAACTCAACACAGTTTAAAATTGTCAGTGAAACAAGATTGATGTACTTTCTAACCCTTTAAAACCGATTTAGACGTCATACCCTTTGAATAGTTGTCATTCAAGCCTTCCGTAATTGCTTAATAAACTTGAATTGTAGCCTAAAATATGTATTACCATTTTTTCCGTTTTATTGAACCCTAAAGACACCCTAGTTAATTTTTTTCTAGATCACTGTCACCGGTTAACCAATTAAACAACAAAGAAATTCTCTTGAAAGATGGAATTTTCTTCGTAAGTTAATGACCCGTTAAGAAATCTTGGTTTTAAAAAGAATCAACATTTTCTTGTTTTTTTTATTGATCTGGACTTCTTGCTTTTTTAATGGTGGAATAACGGGTGACCGCAATCATGGGTTAACTTAACCTCTATGCTTTGGAGTCTGTTTGTCCTCTGGTCACCTTATAATTCAAAGCCAAAATAAGCTCACCTTTTTCAATTCATCCGAAATGCTCAGATTTAATTTAATTATGTACAGAGATAATTTTAAATTTAATTGAATAGAATGAGACGAAATAACAGCTATTATGAGTCAAAACGGTCCTTGCCACATGAAACCAAATACAGCTAAGATGTTGGGTGAATCTACCGAAAGAAAAGTCTATTAATTTCATTCTCATATCGGATGAAACATTTCCAATAACATCCGCAGAGAATTTATCAAAAATGACCGAAATATTAATCTCCCGTCTCAACTCGATCGATAACTTACCGAACTTAAGTATTCCTTATCATTTTTGCTACTGACATGTCATGTTTTATTCAACTCTTGCTCAGTGAATAGCAAATTATGCTCTTTCGCTGAGCGTCAGCTCGGAACGAACTCCTAAGGTCAGAAGCGAGAGATAATGTGTTTCCCGCGCTAGCGAGAATTGCATATGCGGGTTGGCTGACGCTACATTGAAAACTCTGTATGGGTGTGTCCTGCGTGTGTGGATATTGCAAAAACACACTCCTGGAGTTCGTGTGTTGTTGATTTCGTATTGCTGTTCGTGTCGTTGGCAGTTTCCTGCTTAAAATCTCGATTCCTCGTCGTAATTCGACTGAAAGTGGGCGCAATATACGTGTGGATTTATTATCTTACGGAACTGAGGATTATTGGTCTTTCGTTTTGCGATAATTGGTTATTGGGCTCAATTTTTAAGCATGGATAAGATGTTGACTCTACTTGGATTCATAACTCTACTGTCGGCAAGTGATGCTGACATAGGTAAGCAGTTTCCCACTTGTTCACCTTCAGTCTTCTTAAGTATTAATCTTATTCCACAAAAACAAGGAATCAATTCAAATTAAGACCTGTAATAGAGCACTTTCACACTGTTTTTCATGTCAAATAACGGTTTAAAGGGAGTGTTCATGCTATTTAGAATAACTAATGTGCAACTATAAAATACACGATTTAATACAATTGACTTGTTGACAAATAATGTATACATGGACAGTAACATAAAACCACAGTCAATTTCACCCAGGGACTGCCAGTACCCATATACCACGTTAGCGTTTCCAGGGCACCATGCTCGTGCTATTAGCAGGCTTACATTACACCCATTACCGTACCGACGAATGTCTTCTAAATGCT
>WURT03171202.1:0-10475 GCA_009936505.3 Holothuria glaberrima | reverse complement strand
TCAAGGGAAAGTTTCTTTAAAGAGCATTAAGCCTTGTTTTAATATTTCCTGTGCATGCAGGTCTGAAACATCTTCTAAAAGGGGCTAGTGACATAATGTGATGCAAAACATACTATTTTGTCCCCTTTCTTAGTTGCCATAATGACAAATTGGCAAAAGCCATGTTTGGATAATTGGTGCCAGGAGTTGCACTTGATCTAGCCTTTTTCTATGACTAAATGTGATAGAAGTCTACAATATAGTCTTTGAAAAGTCAGAAATTTTTTTGCCAGGAAATGTGTAGCAAACCTTAAATTTTTGAAAAACTAGTGGAAAAGTTAAAAAGCTAAGTAAATTTTTGTGAAAAATGGATTCTATTACTGTGGCAAACTTTTTATGTGTATCCAAGTCTAAAACAGTTTTAAAATGAGCAAACTGTGAAATACAGTAGTTTGATGTCACAGAGTCAAAAGGAAATGAATAGGAACTTTGCAAGCTTTTTTCGTAGTCAGTGATAGTTGATATATCTTTGTAACTATTATCCTTGCCAAATAAAAAAAAAAACTGGTTGACATAATAGAATGTTTTCCAAATAGCAGTTACAAAGGGATTACTGGATGGAGTGATTTGCATTGTTTTTGGTCACAATAAACTGTCATTGACACAAAGGACACATACCAAAGCTCTAAACCACAATCCTTTGTAATTGCTACTTGGAAAAGGGTGGGTCTATGGTGGGAGCTAAACCTTGATGCCAGAAGGACTGTCTAATCTGTAACCTTAAATTTTGGGTACTACTGTATATTCTCTAATAAACGCCCTCTCTCTAATGAACGCCCCCTGTAATTTTTTAACAATTTTTGACAAATTTGAGTAGGCAGACACCCAGGCCAACTCTACAGGGCTAAGCCTAACGTTAAGGTCACTCATAGGCTGAGTAAAGAAACTTGAAAATTATATATCTTAGCGCAGGTTTGGAGGATGTGATATCGGTTTAAGTTCGCTTAGGTGCATATTCGTGCTGTATATGGCAGTTTCGACCTGTTAAATATACCCTCAAATAAACGCCCCCCTTTCAAAAACGCATAACGCATCGCCCCGGGGCATTCATTGGGGAATATACGGTGAGTAATAGAGAATTAAAGCACATATATACCGCACCATGTAGTGAATATTTGCATTCACAACTAAATGTACAATATGGGTTGTTCATGTTATTGTGGTTGTATATATTTAATGTCAATCATTAGTACTATTGAAAATGTTTCTTTCCATATTATTTTTCATAGGAATATACTTTATGTGTATTGATAATAAATGCTTTACATCTTGTAATTTTTTGGTAACAGGAAAAGCCAAAATGTGTCATCATAAGACAAATTTCTGGTAATTAAACATTAGATTTATTTTTGAGACAGAACTGAAAGCAGTTGGAATGTAAGGCAACATCAGTGGTAGGAGGAGGAAGAAGAATTTAGTTCACAACTTTAACTTCATCATAAAAGTGGCCCCAAAAAAGGGGTGTGCTCCAAAAACAGCAATATGTAAAAATGCTTAATATTTGTGTATGAAACCTTTTTCCTTTGACACATGCTGAACATGTGGAACTATTTACTATTAGTCATATGTTAATATGAGAATTGGAGTATGGGTAGTTGTGCAATTAGAAATTATTGCAGTTATTATATCCGAGTCTGAACGGGGCCATTTTTGTGGTTTTTTATTTGTAATCTTTCTTTTCACCTGTACTTCTCATCATACAATGTGTAAGGGTAACTTTTTTAGTGATAGGTAATTATGTGTTAGGATCACAGTTTTGTTTGAAACCTACATGAGCTTTTGTTTATTTCATAGAGAAAAACTCTTTGCCTGAATGCCATGGTTAAGAAAATGAAAAAAATGTTGGCAAAGGAGAAGTGGTACCCATGGGTGGACAATGAAGTCCAAGGGTAAATATGGTTATGCACCAAACCTTGTATCGATTAGTTATTGCAAAAGAATGTCTAGTCCCCCAGCCTCCCCTTCCCTGTCCCACTGGATCTGATCATGTGGAAGAGTGAACATCTTCATTTTGCCATTACTTCTTTATTTGACAAGTAAGTCCTTAAACACTTCACACTAGCCCAATCTGTAAATTTTAAATAAGTTGTCAAAATATAAACAGGTAGAAATTATAAGTGATATGTTACAATGTTACAGTGTAGGAAATGCATTTGCACAGTTTCCATTGTAGGACAAACTTTAAGGCACAAAATGTCAGTCAAAAATTACCAAAGATACAAATTTAAAAACATTGGAAGGTACAAAATTATATAAAATAATTTAAGTTGTAAGATAAAATTTACAGCATGGGAAGAAAGGGGTCTAATCATTTGCTATATTTTGCATGTTGAAATTCCATGTTTGTCAAAGCTACAGAAGATCTAAAAAATGAAGGAGACAAAAGAAAAAAAATTACATCAAATGTGATACAATATGAAAATTTCTGAAAAAATGACGTCAAATCATTGAATTCCTAAAAAATGTGAAAGGATGTTTGAAAGTGGTAGAATGAGATAATTAACTTACTTTGTCTCTCAGTCTCTTCGTTTTTCACTTTTTGTTTTGCTTCCGTGTCTTTAATCAAGTAAAGGTAAAATTCCTTTGACATTTGTAGTACAATTTGTAGATTGTTTTTTACATGACAATTAATGAGATGTAACGTCACTTGAGTTGGAGTTGGATGAGATCTTATTTTAAGATACTAAATCGAGTGAAATAGGTTATAGAAATATAGAATATAAAATATAGAAAAGGCAGAAAAATTTTAGAGGCAAGGAATTGCAATTTTAATGAGATGAAAAAAACCAAAATGATTATTTGGTTAAACTAAAATTTGAGTTGTTGATAAGCAGAAGAGGACAAGGGAGGCTGCTCTCTTCTGAAGGGCGCCCTCTCTCCACTATGCTATTAGGTAACCAGGGTCTAGTTGCGGGTAAGTCGGGATTACAAGTGTAAAAAGGAGGTATAAAGTATCTGGACTTGTAGTTATTAGGGATTGTTGGGGATTTCAACTACTTATATTGAAATATAAAATGTGACACCGAAAATTATTTGAAATGGTCAACTTGTACCAGAGCAAGCTTTCTTTGAACTCCGAAGTGTTTTTCTCTTACGTGGTGAACAGGAGAAAATTTGGAAATGTTCGAAAAAACTATTGAATTTTTAAATGATTTTGAAATTTCTTGAATTTTCATGTTTTGTCTTGAAGAATTTCCCTAAGGTCTTAACAAATGTAAATCTTTCATGCACTGTACTTAAGCCATGTTGTTAAATGTGTTCTATATAATCAAATTACTAAAAACAGTTGAACAAACTGCTTCTTCAAAACATAAATTTTTATTTTTCAGCCTTAAATATGACCAACTTGGTCTTGAAAGTGTAAAAATTCTGTACTTGTTTTCACTTGATGTGAAAATCAAATATTGATCTTTTTAATGATTTATTGATTTAAAAGGTTACTGAAAATATTTTCTTCAGTGAAATTTACTTTTGCAATTTGCATTCAGCTTTGACAATATTGCTCAGTTTTTCATATCATTCCAAAGTTATTAGCACTACTGATTAAATAGGCTAAAAAGCTGGGGTTTGCTGTAATGTATAAATTGTCACAACTTGTTAGTTGAATGTTTATTGATGTAATGTAATGGTCATCTAGTTTAACATATAATATATATTTATCAATGTTTGTGTGAAATAGTAATGTCGGCATAGGCGCAAGAATGTAAGCCATCGTGATGTTATTACTACCTTTGCTTTAATGTTCTGTGGTATAGAATAGCCCATCAACTGCCAAAGATTCAAGTAAACTTGCTTTCAAAGCTTTAATATCATTCTCGTATTGCTTTTTTGTCTATCTTAAACGGAAAATAAAAAGGCGGACAGATGGTAATGCCCCAAGTTGTTAAAAAGCAAGGACAATGTAAATGTTAAAAGACGTGTTGCAGCTGGGAAATATATTCACGCAATGCATCATGGGATGGGTCATAGATTAAGTGTGTCACTAACCTTCGCGGCAATTGTCGAATATGTATACTTTTTTCCGACGTACTTGTGCCATTGGTATGACAAGTACTTGCAGTGTTGTGCAGGCGTAATACACTTTCGCCGAATAGTCAAATGAATAATGCGCTTGCGCACATAAACGAAAAAGGTTGCAATAGTACATTTGACCTTGTGACCCCACCAGAAGTTTTGAATTACCCAACTCGTATATTGTGGCAGATACTTTAAATATATCTGAAGTACCCCCTTCTATCTGATAAAAATTTAACATAAAGCCTTAGCAGGATTTAGACACAAATCAACCCGGCGTTGCCCCTGAATCCTTCCAGGGCCCTAGGAATGCCAAGGACACTGCAGTGTCTTCGCTGTCGGATCATCCCTATCAGAAAGTGGTCAGTCTCTTTTGGCAATCATTTAGTATGGTCCCTCTTTACAGATGGTTTGACAGAGCTTGGCAACGTTTAGACAATTCAAGTCGCGTATTGGAGGTAAACCCGTCTTTATACAATTTCCAAATATCACAGAAATTAATTCTATCCCTAGTTGAGCAAACTTGTAGCAACTGCAGTTGCATGCGAAAGTGGTAATGTTTTTCTTTTGCAGTATTTTCTCTTTTTGATGAGGATTGAGACATTGTAGTATCATTCTATGCATGGGGCGGCTTTAAGAAATCTTTTCGGGGGGGGGGGGGTGGGCAAAATCAAGTCCGTATTAAGGGAGGTTTGGACGAATCTCCCCGGCAATGGCCCTCTCCGGATAGTACAGTAGGAGTATAGTTATTATTATGTACTACAGTGATGCCCCATTTAGTTTTTAAAAGCAATCTCTGGCAGTCAGTCATGAGCTGAGTTTAAAAATAAATGCAACCATATCAACCAATCACTTCTCCATCGGGAATTAGTAGTAAGAGGCGGCGGGGTGGGGGGGGGGGCGAGCAAAGCGGATTGATCCATTGGTATACTATGAGCTCCACCCTTAAGATATTTTGTTGTTTCTTTCATTGAATCTCAATACGTTTCAGCTTTGCCAAGAAGCAATAAAATGTTGGTTTTCTGATATTTTTTTTCTTAAAATAACGAAACTTTCAAGTATGAAGACGAAATGATGACACTTCTTTTCGGATCTCAGTACATATTTTTTTTTCAAAAACAAGGGGAATTCCTTAACTCAGAACGGCAGTTCATCCCCAGTGCAAATAGACCACGGTTCAGAAGGCTCAGTACAGCTTGATTAACTTTTGGTGTGTTCATTTCAAATCAACTGAAACGGTATACTTTAAAACAGAGGCGGAGAACCGTTTGCTTATAACGAGTCATTTATCAGACATACGACCGCCCGTGGGCCAACAGCGCCGTCAGGTTGGACAAGGGAGGGAAAACCTGTCATCCTACGAGAAACAGTACATTTAGGCCACATGACCGTTACAGCTTTTTGTTGACAGATACCTATCCTAATTTGGCCACGTGACACCCGAGTAACTGCCTTTAGTCGTTGATAATCAACATGGCTAGTGGGTCGTGTGCCTAATGACCCCCGAAAGCTCTGAAGTGTCAGCAAAATTATGGGAATTCAACTCTAGCGTTACCGTTACACTCTGTAAATGACATCAGGAAGCGTGAAACTTATCAAATTACACATATCACTTAGTGATCATTTGCTTAAAACATCTTAGCTCGCACTATCGGCGGGTCCATTTGTGATGTCTAAAGTACATAATAACAGACAAGCAACCAAGAAAAAGCGCGCCGAAAAAATATCGTGTTGAAGGCACTTTATTCATGTTTAATCCTTTTATTACATCGAAAATTTATTCACTTCTGTAATTTTAAGCTCACTCAAGGGAGGGGGAGGGGATCTTACCCATGGAATCCACCTCAACTAATACGGTGCGAACGAAATAATTTCGCATAGTTTCCAATCAGTCTGGTTTATATGTAAAGATATGCTTTACAATGCATGCTGCATTGTGCAACCTGTGAGATGTACACCAGAAGGAGCATCACCCAGTGTATTTAGCCTATTTCGGATAAATGATGGCTAGGTAAAATTATTATACATTGAATTTCAAGTGTTACTGAAATTAAGTTCATGAATTGCCCCGCGGGCCTGACCAAATGGTCTCCCGGGCCGGAGGTTCCCCACACCTGGTTAAAAACATTCTCGCATCTTGGTTGAAAATTCTTGGCAAAACATGACTTTTGCCCCTCCGAGTTCTCGTATGCACTGCTTCTACTGTATTAAATTGAACACTGACTGGGTGTGCCTTCAGAACTTTCGGCCAAGTCATGTTTGATCAAACGCCGATAGAGCTTCGAATTAAAAATTCTCGTATTTTACGGCATTAATCCTCACACGCCGGGCACCCATGGCTTTAGAACTAATAAGCGACTTTCGCGATCATCGGTTAAGGCTTCGGTGACTCTACTATGTGAACATTATACACCGTTATACACCGTTTTTGGAAAGCTAATATTTTTGACACATTTAGACACAGTGAAGCAAATGTCACGGAGCAACTTACACCTTACCGTACGTTCCCGGCAAAGGTTTTAGGAAACGTATTTAGCAAAAAAAAAATTCTTAGTACTCTACGTGCCAACTGTTGATGGCTCTCCTATTAGACAGTGTGACATTTTACCATTTTTCTATATCACCAGCTAGAATGCCCCATTGAAGAAGCTGCATACGAGCCTGAAAATAAATTGTAATCATCAAGACTCTAATAATACTAATTCACATGAACATGTAGTCGAATGACCCACTAAACCTAGGTTGAATCTTGAAAATAGTACGAAGTACATAGTTGAAAATTACGGAGAAATTTTGCGATAGTATACACAACTTCAAAATTATATATGCCATTTTTAAGACAGAAGGGAGGATTTCGTCCAACTTATGAAATACTTTATTTAAACCATCTCGAATAACATTTTATTTTTGGAAGATTGAAGACCATGCTTTGCAAACTTTTTGGGGCGGGGTGGGGGGCACTTGCCCCGTGCCTCTATGACGAGCCGGTAATGATTTTATGGCTTTCAAGAGACGAATGAAACTCTAGATCCAAAGAGTTTTCATCCAAAAGGTAGAATTAAAATTTGAGGGTTTCTTTTTTACCGCAGTATAGATGAAAAACTTTGAAAGGTTTGTACATTGGTTAATCCTACATACACATACATTTAAAAGAAACCTGTGTTGAGCGTTTTTGTTTTCGTCTTGCCCTCCTTGCGACTTAAGTGTGATACAAATTACTGACAATAAGTAACTCCGTTTCAAGGAAAACATCTCATTAAGCAATTCACAAATCCTTCGTCATTTATCTTGTTACTGTTTGTTTATCAGATCTGAGTCTTCGCTATGATTAATTATTTACAGGGGTGACAAACTAAGCTAAACAAGGTATCACTTTTGTCTTTAGAATACCTACATGATTAAAACAATTAAGGCATCCATACCCTGACATCTACACTGTTTACATAACATCTCTCAAGTAAACCGCTTTATTTACAATGTTGTTTTAGTGATTATCCTTACCCTGGCTACTAGGATCATCTTAATTGGGAGTTCACAGAGGCTTAAACGACAAATGAAACAACAAATTGACAAAATTCGACAGATTGCAAAGGTACCATGCTGGTGTGACTTGTAATTGATATTTGAAATGTTCACTTGACATAACCTGTATCAAGCTATTATTAATTAAAAGTCAAGTCGTTTTATTACAAGACGTTACATCAAACTTGAAGAAGAACTTCCACGTCGGGCTGTACACTTGGAGTATGAGTATGAGATTTGGTGATTGAAATGGAGTTAATCAAAGAGAGCATAATACTGGATCTATCGCTGACCTTGCTAGGCAGCCATCTTGGATTTTATACCTTTGTAAGAAAACATTTGGTCACAAAATGAAACAAACATCCTCATGAAACTTGTGGAAGAAGCTAATATTTTTGAAGGGATTCTTTCATCTTTTTGTTAATTTGCACCAAAGAATTGTAAGGAAAAATTGAGGTTATCCATTCTCTCCTCCGCCATTTGAATCATTCACTGCTTATAGTTTGAATTTTATTTCATGGCATAACATTGGAATTCATCCACTGCAGTGTAGATTGCTGGTTTTTACATATATTCAAGATGGCAACCGGTCGGGATTTGTCATCCTGTACTTCGAATATGATGTACCTAAACTTGACATTTTTAACAGCAGACGATACCGATTATGTATTTTATTCTCGGACGGATCAGGCTCTCATAACAATTTTTCTCCCTATCCTCTTAGCGATCGGTTTGGCAATTAACGGTGCTTTTCTTTACGTTTTCGCTCGACTCCGTCGTATGCGAACGGTAACGAATATCTACTTAGCAAATCTCGCCGTTTCGGACATGTCTTTTCTATGCTTGGCCATCGGCGAAAAAATTGGACGATATTTTGCTTCTAACATTGAAATAGACCAATACGGACTCGGATCTGCCGTCGGGTGTGAAGTCATCTACTGCTCAATGGAATGCCTTTTCTATGCGTCAGTATTCCTTGTGCTTCTCGTGACTTTAGAAAAATATTACGCCATTTGCCGACCCGTAAGACATCGGCTAATTGCAGGACGGAAACGCACTCTACGCCTAACTATCACCTCCTGGTTTCTAGCGATCATTTGTGGGTACGGTTTAAATCTTCCTTATTTTTTCCGGTTTTACTACATGTGCGTAGAATTTCCGGATCTTCCTGAATACGCAGGCGCCTACAATGTTATCGGGGTGTGTTACGGTGTATCACCCGTGGTTATGGACATTCTTAACGGTGTTCGAACCATTCCGTTCTTCGTAGCATTAATATGGAACTTTGTCATGTACTGGAAAATTCTTAAAGTCTTCAACATGAGAGTCGCCGCGCAGCCACAGAGTCAAAACACCGCCGCTTCTTCGCAGAGAGTGAAGACGCGTAATCAGGTAGCCCGGATGTTGATCGTGAATGGGATTTTCTTCTTCTTCCTACTCAGTCCTTATCAATTTTTGAGAATTATTATTATGATTACACAAACGACTGGCCGGTATTTATTGGACGACCGACAGTACGGCATCGTTCAGTGGGTCTTTCGAATATTAATTTACATTAACTCCATGATAAACCCTGTCATATATAACATCACAAATAAGAAATATCGCCAGGCTTTCGCGCAGGCTCTTCTTTGCCGCGATCCACGATCTAAGATAAAATACCCTGATCAGACGGATAACACGTTAGAAGACCACCCTAACGTCACTGAAAGAGAAACAATAGGGATGCATGACAGTAAGGTTCAGTGAAGAAAGTGACCGTTTTATTTTTTGAATTGACTGTTGCAAACAAATGCAGCTACCTTATTCCAGATTGAGAGGAACAAACAGTAGATTTAAGGGTGTTAAGAAAAAATACTTCTAAAGTATACCGTCCAATGAATAATAATTGTTCGGTGGCATTTCGTAGTCGGAATTTTACCTTTTAATATTTTAGCAAAACAAATGCCGAAATTATACAATAGAATTGGTTAGTAGTAACTAGTAAACTGTCAATCGATCTGAGATTAATTTGCAATTTGTTTATTCATGAGCAGTGGAACACCAAGAAAAAGAAAAATTGGGAGCTCGCAACTTTTTCAAAGCTCAATTTTGTAGGGGATATCTTCTCATCCCAGACAGTTCCAATTCTTCAAACTAAGTTAGTTCTAACCCCGCCTATAACTGTATTTAGCTTCTCCTTATGCAGACACAATCATAGTTTATTGCTTAAGGCCACATCCTGGTGAGTGTACAAGGCCTTAATGTGTAATCAAAGCACTCTCTGTGCATGCTGTGTAAAATGAGCTGCTCTGCATCTTTTGAATTGTGAAACTCTGATGTCAATCAAAGAGTAGTCACCAACTGAGACTTTCGCTTACCCCCAAGTAAAAGTTATACTTGGGGGATGCAAATCCCTCTTTAATTGACATTTATCCGCAACTGAATTTTTTCGGGTCGCAACCCAACTAGTTGCCAACCCAACTAGTAGCCTGTTAAGAATAGTCATTTAGCTTAGCCTATATTAAGCTTACAGAATGACCACCATTTTCATGAAAAAGAAATTTGTTTCTCATGGTCTTAAGTACATTTGGAAAATATTTGAAGAATTTGTGAAGTAAAAGATAAAGTATAATGTGTAAAGTTACTATTGAACAATTATTGCAGTTTACCTTGTTGTGTGTGATGCAAAAGTATTTTAAACTTGTTACTTTATCGTCGTCAGGTTTAGTTTCTTTCAACCTATTGATTGTTGAAATGATAAAGGAGTTGCTATCAATCCCTAAGATACAAATAATGAATGTTTATGAGTGCGATACTATGAATAACTTCATGAGTTGAAAGATTGAATGATCTATTCAACGAGGCAAAGCCGAGTTGAATAGAACGTTCAGTCTTTCAACGAATGAAATTATTCATAC
>WURT03171191.1:0-10475 GCA_009936505.3 Holothuria glaberrima | reverse complement strand
AGTTTCTGGTCTTCGTTTTGTAGTAGGGTGGGTCTTCGTTTTGTAGTTCTGGGTCTTCGTTTTGTGGTAGGGTGGGTCTTTGTTATATAGTTCCGGGTCTTCGTTTTGTAGTAGGGCGGGTCTTCGTTTTATAGTTTTGTGTCTTCGTTTTGTAGTAGGGTGGGTCTTCGTTTTATAGTTACGGCTCTTCGTTTTGTAGTAGGGTGGATCTTTGTTTTATAGGTACGGCTCTTCGTTTTGTAGTAGTGTGGGTCTTTGTTATATAGTTCCGGGTCTTCGTTTTGTAGTAGGGTGGGTCTTTGGTTTACAGTTCCGTGTCTTCGTTCTTAGGTCTTAGGTCCTATGTCTTTTGTTTGTAGACACCCCCTAGATCGTCTTGAGTGGAAAGTTGCCAGGCTTCAAAAGTTGTATCTCGATATAATATTCTTTATTGGGAAAAATCATTATTTTGAAATGTACAGTTTAAATGAGAAAAGGCAAATAAACTAGAGGAAAAAAACATAATATTCGGCCGATATTTTTCTGTCAAAGGGTATTTGGTCCCCTTAGATTTCATAAGTTCATTTCAACTGACCTGTCTAGCTCCCCTCACCATGCAGCAATGTATTTCATACGTCAAACTATACTGCTCATCGATTTGGCTACAGTGAGCACGTGAGCAGGTGGGTGGATTGGGGGATTATTGGATTATGGTATGGTTTGCACGCACTGATGTAGCAAAGGGATTGGTGATGGTGTGATGGAGCTGAAAATTCAGGGTGGTTTTGAAGCTAGAGAATTCGAACTGCTGCAGCTAGTCCATACAGGTAAATCTAAAATAGACTTCAATTTTACCAAGATGTAGCCAGGCAGCTTACTTCTAGCACACGTTTTTTGCTCCTAAAACTGATATGTTGTCAGGTTGTCGGCTCAATTGAATTGTTGGCAAATATGTTTCTTCCATGCACTCTCTTCACAAGCGTTCGGTATTAGTCATTTGGTATTAGTCACCCTTATCAGCGGAAACGGTTGCAGAAATGAGGCACATTCGTAAAGAATAGGCTCTCACTTAAAGATTACCAAAGGTACATCTGCGGGTGCAGTGCCCGTTGGGAACGGAACATTTACAAAAAAGGTGTCAAAATATTCCGATTCAAATTTAAAGAGCAGAGCAATGAACGCAAGGAAAGTTTGACAGTTTGCAATAAATTTTAATAGAAAATATTAAAAGATCGATCGTTTAAAAATGCAAACCACCCTACCTGCCTACCCCCAGCCACAGTGTCCCTCTAACGCCGATTTTCCAAACAACCTATTCGTCAATTTCTGCCTTTCCGCCAATAAGAAAGGAAACAAACGCAGTACCATGTTCGGCATACATTTAAATACACCACATGAACAATAAAAGAACAATTGCGCACAGAAGTCCAGAACAAGAGCTTTCTTCATACCATACAACAACATTGTATAAAAGGCAGTGTAAAAATTGATCATTTGCAAATTCCTGTTCTTAGTGTATCGTACACTTTATCCATATGGGGACTCCGGCGCGGAGCTTGTGACACGGACTCCGTCGGTCTTGGACTCGAATGCCAGTGACTCGGTCTCGGACTCGGACTCGGACTCGGCAGGTGAGGTTTCGGACTCGGACTTAAACACGGAAGGTGGGGACTCGACTACAGAACTGGAGCACAATGGGAGGACCCTCGCTGGATGGAACGGAATACTTATAATTTTGAGAAGATGATGTGCGTAGTATATGCCTAATAAAGATTGGTTTGACCAGGGCTGCTGCAA
Organism: Holothuria glaberrima; assembly: GCA_009936505.3. Lineage (NCBI taxonomy): Eukaryota > Metazoa > Echinodermata > Holothuroidea > Aspidochirotida > Holothuriidae > Holothuria > Holothuria glaberrima. The sequence continues at coordinate 8,699 of WURT03171191.1, read as the reverse complement.
GAGGAAATTGTCACTCGGACCGTTCAGGTAGTACTTCCATGATTTGTGCTCTTGAGTCAGAGATGTATGGAACACATTTTAGAAGGGGTCACGGGGGAGTTGTTTGCCCTGAAATTTCCCCTAAATGATTTACAGTCACGCAACAATTTTAGCAAGGAACTTAAAGTGTTAGTTCTATGAAAAAGACTTTTTGGCCCAAAGGAAGTGGGGGGCGTAATGCCGCCCAGACCCCCTACCTCACATACCCTTCATGATGCATACTTGAACTAGTCTCCTTATGATCACTGTATTTTTTCTAATATCCGGGTACTTATTTCCTGGTACCTGCGGGTTAGTGTGTAGGTTCAGCCGTGAATCATGGTGTAGTTTTGAGGAGAGTAATGTTTGACCCTCTACTGTCAGAGTTTGTCCCACAGCTTAAGCTTAAGAGTGTTGAGCTTTCATCGTATGAGGCTTGTCTTGTTGAATTATATTGTCTGAGCTTTGTTCTTAGCAGTGTAAGAGTTTGGGAATCACTCTCCCTGACTGTACAACCATAGTAGCTCCATGGTACAACCACCTTCCGGACATTTCCCATCCTCCTCCATTGGAAGATTCGGGATTATCCAGGTGGTAATTGTGCCGGAATTTTTCGGGAATCTTTATTGTGATGCAGAGTGTTTTCTTGAGTTTAGTCAGGATGGTTCCCTATTTGGGATACTATGTGATCCAAGACAGTGTTTTCCCTTGAGCGTTATGATTTCACTACGCAGCCTTCCACACGTTTATCAACAGACCTTGTGATGCACACGTCACGCGCGACGTCATTTTGGAGGGCAAACAAAGATTTCTCTGTGAAGCACATGCACAGTGCACGCGTCACACACGACATAGACTTCGCACATGCGTGAAGTAGACTTACGCGCATATCCCAATGGTACACAAATCAGCTGTCTGCATTTGTTGATGTAAGTTTGCAATGATACACGCTTACCTCCTCGCTGGGCGCACTCTCTTCCGTGTTCCGTGATGTCCTGTTCATAAAGTCTATAGACAAACGCCCATTTGTGCCTACTACTTGAAATAGTCGTCAGTAAAAATAAAAGTGAAGGATGATTTTTTCCAAAGGCTAGAAGACTTTCCACAAGAAGGCGGAAGGTGTTTGCCCTGACATTTTTCCGAATTTATAAATGACCAAGACCTGAACTTTGCCCTTTAAACGTAAATTTTTGCCCAGAAATCTAGCACATTTTATTTTGCACAGGGACTGCTGTCCTCAAACCCAGCGCCTCATACCCTGTGATTTCTCGCGTTTTCTACGTATTCAGCAAAGTTATGAGGTTTCTTAATTACGACGTCGATGTCCTAAACAGTCTTCTAGAAGAGACCAAAATGTTGACTGACTTGAAAATAAATGAGTTATCTTAAACATCAATAATGCTACAACTCAGTGACATCTCCAACATGAGGTAAATGGCGAACGAGGGGTGTGGTCTGGGTGAGGAGAGGAGTGGTGTTTGGGGAAATATTCAAAAGATAGACACCCAATGCGTTAACAATGTCTAAGCGAAGCGCCAGCATATACTGGGGCAAAATGCAGAAAATCGTAGGCTAGAAATGCCTCGTTGAGCCGCCGGCAATTACCGTTTTCAGTCTTTGCAAAGTTGCTGATAGAACGGGATAAATAGCTGAAAAGGGCGTCAGCAGTCCAGTGCGATCACATAAGATCTCCGGTGAGGTATGAAGTACACATGCATTGCATCCGTTGGGAAATGTGGTTCAAGAAAATTTGGAAAGCATTTGTTCGACAAATATCAAATTTAACCGGTGAATATGAATGGACTTATTTTGAGATACTCTAAAATTGCTTTTCCTCCTCTGGGAGGAACTTCCTCCTCTGAGAGGTTATTCCTCACCTGTGGCAAACATTCCATTCTGTAAACTGTCTCACATGGGAAAGAAATATTTAACAACTTTAGGAGCAAAAAAGAATTTGTTCCAGCTTATGACCTTTAAATTTTGTTATTGCTTCTGTATTGGCCTAGCGTTTAACCCTCCAAATTCGAGTTTCTCTCTGCGTTTTTAAGCCTCCTGATACCTGTTTTGTTCCACGTGGGTAATAATGCAGATTTTTGGTAACTTGTGCCCTTCCCTTAAATCGAAAATGCTTTCCAAAGCCCTTGCCGAGCCGCCATTCTCTTTTGTAATATGTAGTGTGTAAGTTTAAAGGGAAAATGCAGTCACCCCGATCAGAGTTAGAATGCCCCGCCACTCTAGTTCGTTAATGGCCTATTTTGATCATGTGACAATACTTTTGTTACTGAATTGTGAAATTCAAGAAGAATTTCTCATTGCTTTACCTATTGTTTGTAACAGTTATGTTCAAAACGTCGTCAAAGGTGCTTTTAATGCAATATGAGGAGATTTGCAAGAGTTTGCTGATTTTTCAAAGCAAACTTTGGGGCGACTGTCTATTGCCTTTAAGATACAGACGGTTGCGTACGTGCTTGGCAGACGTACACGCCAGCAGAATGGTACATCTTGTCACAACCTGGTGTGGGGTTAAGAACACTGGTAATACAGATTATAGAAAACAGATGGGATCTGGCTTCATAACACAAGGAATCGATTCGTCGAGAAAACATGACAAATATTGACAAGAATTGTTAAGGGTATTCTGGTACAAAATAACAAAACGGCTATGGCATTGAACCATTACAAGCATCAATTAGCTTGTAGGCAGCCTCATGAACCGTTTAATTTTTCCTTCCACGTTCAGTTTTAATTTAATCAAACTTTTTACGACGCCATAATGTCTTTTCTAAATTGCTTGGAACTACTCAAACAAGTTGTTGTTATCAATATTATAACAAAGTATAAAGACTGCTGCTAGCAGATCGTGATATTCTGAACTGCCAAATTTACCAAGTGAAGAGCAATACCCCCAAGTTAAAGGCCGGTAGTTTTCCGGGGTAATTTATTTCGGAAATCATTGAGAATATCCTGCCAATGGATGATTACGATTAATGAAATTTCAAGGGAATGCAAGTTTCATCTGAACATTTCCCGATAAAGAATGGCCATGGAGGGCGTAAGCATCTTTGTGCAGCTGATAAATTAATCGGTGACACGAAAAACATATTTTTCAAACATATTACTAAGCAGTCAAAAATATAAAAACGGCATGATTGTAAGCAGGACTGTACTGAAATTGGAAATCTGGCCCTACACGAATAGGCACAAAAACAATTTATATGCGACAAGGCATGTACACAAAGGGTTATAAGGCATGTGAACGAAATTAAAACAAAAATGAGTTTACATTTACACCACTCTGATTTTTTTAATTTACAGGCTCTAACTATTCCTTAAAAGGCGTCCGCTGTCAGACTGTGGGATTCAACATTCGTTTCACGTACCCCAACGGCTCGTTATTGATATTAGTTGCGAAATAATTAAGCAAAATGTTATCATTTTAGTTCCGAAACAACCTTTAGCGCCAATAGCTAAGCTATACGATACTTCTGTACACTGATAAAACTTGAAATATTGAAAAAATATTTTTGTCGTCGTGTTTATGTTATCTCGTTAGTATCAAAGCGGCGAAAGTGAGCAATGAATATTTTCAAGTTAGAATATATTAAATCCAGTGGACGGCAAAAATATTCTCGAGCTTCAAAATCTGACATGCCCGCAAGAGGCCGTATAACTTCACGAAAACAAAGTCTGTAAATTTGAAATGATTTGGAACATTTCTGACACTAGCGGATATGACCGCAATGACGTAGTAATAGTACATAATTGACGACGTATTAATGAGATAATTTCATGGATTTCTATTTTCCGTAAATCTTCGCAAATTGACAGAGACAAAGAGAAAATATTTGATAGATAATGATTTGGTTTTAGGGATTTGTTCGCTACTATATATTTGCGAAAAAACAGTTCCTCGTATTGTTCAGGTTGGTTCATGTCTCCCTAGGAATTTCATTTATAAAATAAAACTAATTAATGCAATAAATTTCCAAGGAGTCAAGACTGGTCCGCACTTTTTGATACAATAAAATTTTGTCCGAACATGTATGACTTGCCGTTCTTGAGTTGCTCTTACCGTGCGTCGGCTGAAATACTATGATTTTACATATTAAATGGCCTACTTTGCTTCCCTTCATAAAGTTTTGTAAAAGAGCGTTGCTTCTTTTATTGGCATTTCAGCAATCACTCCAGCAGTAGTATTTTCCAATCTTACAAGGCGGAGGGGTAACGAGTAAATTGACGTCAAATATAAGACTTATGGCTACCTACGCTGATTTGTTTGGCTACTGAAGTTGTACTGTAGGACACCGAGATTGTACTTTGGGACAAAGATATTGTACTTTGTACTTTGGGGTCTGCCGAAATTGTACTTTGGGGACATATAGACCTGTCAAGATTGTACTTTAAGGATACCAGCATTGTACTCTTCGGATAATGATATTGTACATTAGGGATAACGATATTTTACGTTTGGAAAGTATCAATATTGTACTATTTCCAACCTTAGCCAGCTTAATAATGACTCAGTTGTGAAGTTGCAAATAAGAGTGGGTCCCAATGGACTTTAAGGGCAGAAGACTGTTCTCGTTTTAAGTTTGTACGGCTATAAACGTTCATACCTCCCCTACCCCCCACGCCCACTCACCAGCACCATTTCATCCCTGACAACTTCTCTCTTCTCTGTCGGCAATCTCTTGCTGCAGATGCGTTCACGGCTATGCTAATACGTGAGCATACCCCCTTGAAGAAATTTGTTAGAAAGCATTTTATCGAGATTTTTCCTACGAAATTTCAAAGAATGCTTAAAAATACTACTGAAGTCATCAGAAGGTTTAATTTTGCTACATCCTTCTGACATAATTATGTCTAGTCTGGTCATGCAGCTAAGAATGAAAACACAGTATATTGGACTATAAATCGTTTGCATATGCAGGCTAGCCTGTGAGCTGAAGTAAACAGCGCCCTCTGATAGGATTTAACTTTACGCTATGTCTAATCTACATGGAGAGTAATAAGAGTATAATTATTTCTTTTTGAGACTGGAGGAAAGTCTGACTCGAGTCAACACCTCACTAGTAAAATCTTGGCACGAGTCGGCCGTCGGGGACTCATTTGGCCAATCTCTACTGTTAGGGTTTTCAGAGTTAAAAGTTTACCATAGCACTTCCACCTCAGTAGAATGACAACAATTGATACTTCCTAACTAAATATCAGTTACAAAAATAATCAAAGTTTTAACACGAGGTTTGAATAGTCGGTGAAGTGCCTTAGCTGGATGGGGTGGCAGCTGAGCAAGCTCATAAGGCAAAACAATATCGGTACTTGTTAACGTTGTCAGAGAAGTTTTGCGCATGTACCATCAAGTGGGAGGTGGGGATGATAACTAGCTTCCCTTATTTGGCAACACATTTTATCGGTATTTTCCAACTTCTTTAGAGATTTTTGCTCATTTACCATCTGGTTGGGCTCGGGTAGGGTGTAACCACCTCTTATTTTGGCAACACACTTAAAAGGCAACATATAACTTCATGAGCAAAGTTTTGCCTATATGCTTCATGATTTTCAATTGAAGATAAACTAAAGATCTTCTAATACTATACTACAATCCTCGTTATAGGTTTGCCACAATTTTAAATATTGATGTAGACTTAGGTTTTGCATAAAAGGATCTTTGCAACTAAGGCTACAGATATAGCATAATAGATTTTACAGTCTTTCGACAAGTAGACTTCAATCCATGATAAGCTTGTTCAAGTCTTATCCTTATTAATATTTCCTTCCGTTCAGTATCTGTCGAGGCTTAGGTAATACACGATTTAGATACTACATACACAGCATCACAGTGTAATCAACCTCATTCTAAACTCAATCACAGCAATATCATTTTACAACGTTCTAAATTTTAATGAAAAATTTGGAATCTAACACGGGTTTCGGTTGCATCATTTAGAGTGATTAGTCAGTGGGACCCGAGCCGTTTAATTATATGGCGCTTCTACTACACGGCTTCTTAGGTTAATAAATGCTGCCATATCATGGATATTTTCTCATTCTACCGACATAAATGTTCATATACAACCTTTAGAGCCTGCACTGTACTAATGCAGTCACCCAAAGTGGATAAGTGTACTCTGGTATCCTACTTTTTCATGATTGGCGCTTGAGAAACATGTGACAATAATTTTTCACTGAAATGTGAAATTCACGTATAGCGTAATTCCTTGGTTAACCTCGAATATGCAATATTTATGTCCTGAAGTATCATGAAAGATACTAGAAGGGAAGTAAGAGAATGAATGTGACATCTTTTTGTTGTTTCATAATAAGTTTGGAGAGACTGTTTATGCAATTTAAGTACATGAAGCTCATGTTGTAGGTAATTCCACGTGAAGTACGATGTATTCAAAATTCTTAGTGACCCATTAGGTCCTACACATTGGTAATAATTATGGAAAGTGATTTCTCAGATGGAGTTTTTAGTACCTTATTTTTTGTCTCTCCCTTCCTACCACTGAAGTAAGACAATGTTACCATGGTTACCATGGTAGTACATAGTAAAACTGAGGTATTATTGACCAAGTTTTTTATTTAAAAAAGTGCATATAAAAATGCGTGAATGTCATACCATACCTTCAAGTACACATTTTTACTACAATAACTTACATGAGAGTTATCAAAGGTGAATTTATACTATCCTTATTATTTCAAATCTGGGTTAGCTTTCTCAGATTTTACTGCCATATTTTTTGTCCCTCCCTTTATAAAAATTACCACTGAAGTAAGACACTGTTACCATGCTAGTACATAGTAACACCGTGGTATTATTGACATGAGCTTCTTAGCTGTTTGAATCTTTTCAATCAGGTGAGTCGTCAACGGAGATGGGAACGCCTGCCACGATTTTCCGTGCATCATTGCACGGGTGCAGCGTGGTGTAAAGACTGTCCTGCCTACACCAGAATTCACTGCAAAATTTTGAAAAGTAGTTTTGTTTCCAGCGCGCCCCGCGAGCATCCAGTTTTGTTACATATGGCATCATCATTCTTTGGAAAGAAATATTGTAAGGAATTACAGTACCATTTCAATAACAAGTTTAAGAGCTCCAGGACCTCTCCGGGCGTTCACACTGCCTGATTTAACTTCTCCCTTCCCAACAGTAATTGTGTATATAAAGACTTCTGCATTCGAATTTTGATGTATTTATAACGCACAGTGAAAGACATTTGCCAATAATCCAGAGCACCTACAGGCTTCACTCCTTCAGCTCACCACCGAGGCATGACCAAGCTCTGGATACTACTGTTTCGAAGCCGGATCATCTCCCGGTCATTCAGTCACCCTGCTTACCCCCTTCCTCGTTCATCAACTATGCAGCCGTTGGTCCGAAATATTGCTCAAAATATTTAGGTTGCAAATAAAGCTGCCTGTTAAGTGAATATCAGTGTCATATAAAGATAAACTACATTTTCAATAATACTCTCAACTTAAAAGTATCTACAGCGTCCTGGGCAGGCGCGTAGTTAAAGGGGGCTGGGTCATGGGCCCCAGATGTTTTTTAGCCTCCAAAAATATCTGTGGCCTAATAAAATGTGTAATAATTAAGAAAATATAAAATGTGTAAAAAACACATTTTGCGCACGTATAAAATCAACGAATAAATTTTGAACATAAATTCTGTTAAAACGATAAAAAATATAGCACCAGATTGCACCCAAGGACATCTAACCATTCAAAATTTCTCAAAGAGAAGAGGAGGGGACACCCCTCCGTTAGACCCCTTCCACCAGGACGGCGATCAATGCCGTGATCCGCCATTTGATACCTAAGCCCCCTAAAAATTTCATTCTAGCTACGCCACTGGTCCTGGGACTCTTCTTCGTTGAACTCAAGCTGCAGGGGAGGGGTAGGGTGGAGACTTCGCCCTCTCCGTAGCTAAGTTCTGCCTACCTGTTTGGTTTCGCCTGCGAATTCTAAAAGTCTATCGACGCCACTGATTATAATGTCTAGTAGAGATGATACTGTATTTTTTTCAATTATTCTCCAAATTTCCTACGTTTGCCATGGCTACATACTGTTTAGTGAGATGCCAAGGAGAATGTGAATTCCATTACATAGTGCAAAAGTACTTTTTGTAACACCTTTCTGTCTTCAGGTGTCTATTGGAAAAAAGTGCACTTTGTAGTGGAGCTTTTGCGGTTACATATTTACAGGGGTTTGCCGTGGGTATATAATATTATAGCCGAAATGGGATTTTAGATCACTGCCAAGGTATAATACAGTATACCTTTTAAGACTTTATTAGTTTTAATCAGTGGCGTCACCAGACTTTTTATTCTGGGGGCACAAGGGGGAAAAACAGTTCGATGAGGGGGCACAACTAGATAGTGGCGGATGCGGTATGTTGTGTGATCGATGGCCTAGGGGAAGGTCTAAAGGGAGGGGGTGTCCCCCTCCCCATTGAAAATTTTTGAAAAATTAGGTGTCCTTACATGCAATTAGGTGCCTCATACGTTACCTTTTGAAGAAAAATTTGTGTTGAAAAATTTGCGAATTTTACGAACTTAAAAATATACGCATGGATTGAGAAATTCTCGTGAAAGTGAAAAGCGTGCATGTGTAATGTCGAATCAACGATCAAATATTCGTTCAATTGAGGAATTTTCGATTAATGTGAAATTCTCATG
>WURT03171180.1:0-10476 GCA_009936505.3 Holothuria glaberrima | reverse complement strand
ATGTAAACTCAGATTACTTACCTATTGATTGTGGCGTCCCACAGGGCTCCATTCTCGGACCACTACTTTTCATCATACATATAAATGATCTTTCTAAGGCTAGTGACAAGCTTCATTTTATTTTATATGCCGACGATACTAATATTTTCTACTCTCATGAAGATCCCACGACCTTAATGGAAATTGTACATAATGAACTACACAAGGTTGGTGAATGGTTTTGTGTCAATAAGTTATTACTTAATTTAAGCAAAACGGCCTCTACTCTCTTCTGTACTCCTAATAGGATGCCCGACCCATCTATTCGTAGTATTGACTTTTGCGGAACTGATGTTCCATTATGCAACTCTGTCATGTTCCTAGGTGTTTTTATCGACAGCCATCTTACTTGGAATGATCACATTCAGTCCATCTCTGTTATAATATCTAAGAATATCGGAATCATCGCCCGTCTACGTCATTACCTTCCCTGAAAGACCCTGGTTACTTTGAATGATTCTCTAATAAATCCGTACTTATCCTATTGTGCTCTTCTCTGGGGTGGTTCTCATTGCTCCAAGATTTATCCCCTCTTAATTCTTCAGAAGAGAGCTATTCGTCTGATACTTAATTATCCACCGTTTCAATCGTTTCGTGACTCTTTCGCAAAGCTCAATATTTTGTCTGTTTTCGATATTTACCGTTATCAAGTTGGTATTGTCATGTACTCATGGATACGGAATACCCTTCCCAGTATCTTTCGATCTATTTTTCATTCCGTCATGAAAGTCATACTCACCTCACACGTGCTAGGAACTCCCTCTATACTCCCGCTTTTAGGCTCACGTTTTCCCAACATACAATTCGCTTCACTGGTCCTTCCCTATGGAACTCCCTTTCCAAAAAAATTCAGTCCTGTAACTCTAAGTATTCTTTCAAGAAATCTTTGAAACTGCATTTAATGTACAAGTATAGGTGACTTCGTTCTCTTTTCGTTTATGTACAAAGGTGACTTTGTTCTTCTCGTTTATGTATGTTTTTCTTTTTTTTGCTGTAACTGTTGTATATGAATTGTGGAAAGGAGAGCTCACACCACAAGCTCCATGGAGCTTTCTCTGAGTTCCTCCTGAGTCATTTTTTTTGTCATCTCTCTTTGATCTCTGAGAATATTTCTTTGAGAGAACATCCTGAAAATGACTCGAATACATGTTCAAGAAATTGAATTGAAAATAAAGTCTAGATTTAAAAGAATATATATTTTATAGGTTGGAAAATACATCCTATTTATCCAACTCCCATCTTCATAGCTTACTCTATTGCAGATATATAAAATGTTGAAAGATATTCACTTAATTTGAAACAGTCAATTTGCAATAATCTGTGATGTCCTTCTTATACAACTCACATTACCTGCTTTTGTTTTCTTTTGAAATTAAAATGTTTATACAACCTTAAAAATTTCACGGTTTTTTGCATGGCATGTTGTATGGAAAGGGCTTGCACTTAAAGTCACCCCATAACAGTAAGATAGTGATCATATTTCGGGACAAAGTGCAATGGCTTTCGAAAAAACAAAGAAAAACAAAGAAAAACAAAGAAAGTAATTTGAATAGTACAAGAATGATATCACAAATTATCGTGCAATCTACCATTTTAAATTGGGTGAATAAGCTTCAACATTTTATATCTCAGCTCAAGAATGTCCTGTGGTGATAGACGTTGGACAATTTGAATTCATTTTCCATGCTTTGTGGTATATAGTTTTGAAATTTTTGACATAAGGTACACTTTAAATGTTTATTTGAGCAACACCATGCCGTTAGATAGAAACAAAAACGCTCAGGCTGTCTTTAACTGAAAATTGTAAGACACCACTCTCAACATCTCTTAACCACAAAATTCGGCATATTTGGGCTCAATCCGACACGGGAAGAAGTGAAAAACCCTTGATGTGAACTATTTTCTTTCTCAAGAAATTTGGATGAAAAATTCTAGTTTAATAATTTTAGTAATATTTTTTTAATTCATTTTGCATTGTAAACTTTATCGATTATACAGAAAACTCTATAAGGATTTTTTCTTCTCTTTTATGCTCTTTCCCTGAAAAACACCCCTTTTGTTTGTTGGACAAATAAAGTTTTTATGTCCCAAGTCGCTCACCACTATACTTATTATGCAACTCCCACCGAACGGCCCGACATGCTTACTTTTGCGAGAAAACAGATTCTGCTGCACACTTATATGAAGCTACAGCTAAGACATTCTAGAAAACTGTGTAAAATGGGTCCGCGTGTAATAATAAGCACGCTGAGCTTTTCGAAAATTTGGTCGTCTGTGTAATGCCATAGCTAGCCTGCGTTGCGGTATTTGATTCGGGAAATATTTTTACCTGATCACACTACTGTTTGGAGAAAATAATAAAAGGATTAATAAAAGTGCAGAATTGTTGTTATGCTTCGAGATAAAACAAAAACTTTCTGATTGCTCTAAATAGGGTGTTTATTCAAATTTGAACAACGATAAGTTGGTAAAATTGGTAAAACGGTCCAAACTTCCACTTCATGAAATAGTCATAATTATTGCGTCGCAGGTGAAGAGATGCACAAGGGCCTCCAGAGTAATCGTGACCAGATCCATTTGCATCACACGTTACAAATTCGTACACCATTGCACAAAAGAAGAGGCAAATCCACATAAGAAAATGAGCAAGTCTAATAATCGAATCTGTATGCTTTGATTAATTAAACGGGTGAATTTAATTATCGCTTTGGAAATATTAAAAACCGTAGCAGATGGTTAAAAAAGGAAAAGGGCTTGACGTGTCTATTATACTTCGGATTTACAACCACAAATTGTGCTGGGCAGTGGTGAAATGCCAGCGTATTCCTTTTTATGCATTATGACCTAGCCTAACTGATAACAATAACATAAACCCAAATTCTTCAGGGCTAGTACAATCGTCAAATTGCCGTTACATCTACGTTTGTGTTGTGAATTAGAAAACCTTACTTTTTGGAAGAAAGTATTTAGAAGGAGGCAGTGTTATCACAAGGCAAGAGGTACTGTTGATGGCAAGCTTCAAATTTTAGAGTACTAAGCTAAAAACAACATGTGTCGGAGATTCATCAGCCATGTATGTACACGTGGATTTATGCAAAACGTGCTATACGGTACAACCTTATGGTAGAGAGGATTATCGTAACTTTTTTTTCAATAAATCAATTATTTCCTCATTAAAGAAATTGAAAATTCTGAACGCTTCCCCTGAACATTTGCTTCGGGTTTGTCCAGAGAAAAAGCATAGCGTGAAAGGTATGTCAAATTTAAAACCTTGAGAGCATGCATTAGCGTTGACTTTACTTTTAATATTTCATCGTGCAAACGCAGTACTAATATTGCAAAGGCTTCATGTTTTCCAAATTTTTTAAAACTTTGCATACGGATAGAATAGAAGCCTTAACTCTGGTAACCAAAGCAAACGTAAGCCTTTACGGTTAAGGTTGGTGGAATGTCTTTTAAACAGGCCTTTCATTCAGTGACTTTGTGCGGATCATAAAACATCTATATGAAAAACACTTCAGGCAAACGTTCCAATTAATGATGAGAGGTTGCTTGACCAACTTTGATTACATTACAACTAATTCTCATCTTCAGCTGGCTCGGTCGTACTGAAGCGTTGATACAGCACTATCAGTCATTCCATCAGTGCCGATAGCAGCATGAGAGCGCACAAAAGCTAAAAATTTGAAGTGTGTTAGCTATGAAGTGCTGTTAGCCTTCTTTAAAGGAAGAAGCAGGCAAATGTTATAAATCTCCTCTTTTTCTCCTTTAAAAGTATTACTACTGCTGTTTAAGTTGTCTTAACTTCGTCTAATTTGTTACCAATATTTAGTTCTTCGTTTTCTTCCGCTATTTGGAATTGCATCTTTTTTTTTTATTTCTTTATTGTCTTTCATAGGCAAGTACCTTTTAAAGGATACCATGAACTAGTGTTTAAACTTGAACTCTTGATGTCTTGATTTTTTCATAATTATGTATAAATGAATTAAGTTCAGATTGAAGTAAACTAAGTAGTTGTTCTGTATAAATTGAACAATTTAATAAACAAACATATCATCACATGATTTTAACAGAACAGAACAAGACAGAAATTATCACTATACTCATACACGTAGGAAGCGGGGGCTGGGCCTAAAGCCCCCATTGAAAATGTAAGGGCGGAACTTCGCTTCCGTCACCTACAATCTTGGACAAATCTGTTGGAACACCTTCCACCGTTGTACTATGTACAGTATGATAACGGGTACGATTTACGAAACTCCCGTCCCCAAGTTCAATGTTGTGTACGATTTACAAAACCCCCGTTCTCGAAGACCAATTTTGTGTCCAAACGAAAGCGGTGCATCCTGAAGTTGACATCATTATCTCCAATATTGTACGGGGGAGCGGGAGTGCAGGGGTGTTCCAACGAGTTTTGTCCAAGATTGTCTGAGTTTAAGAATGTCTCAAGTTAGAACTAAAGCGGGGGTATTTCATGAATATGCACAAAGTGAAAACAACTGGGCCCTGATAACTGCGTATAACGTCATATCCCAAATGTTGAGATCACTGCATAACAAGTGGACATTATAAGTTGGGGCGCTGTTGTGGAATTTCGCAAATCAAGGCGAAGGGAGGTCCCTTACGGAAGCCAGGCGTTAACGTCGTCTAAAATAAGCAACAGTTCGCACAAAGATAAGAGGCCATCGATGCTCTCAAAGGCAGAGTAGTCAAATTAAAGATGGAGTTTTCCTACATTGAGACGATGATCACATTCAAATCCTATGAGGAACACCTCCCACCGTTGTACTATGTACAGTAGTATGATGTCTGGCACGATTTACGAAACTCCCGTCCCCAAGTTTAATGTTGTGCACGATTTACAAAACCCCCGTTCCCCAAGACCAGTGTTATGTCCAAACAAAAGGGGTGCACCCCGAAATTTACATTATTATCTCAGACATTGTGCAGGGGAGCGGGGCGCAGGGGTGTTCCAACGAGTTTTGTCCAAGATTGTAAATCCAAGGAAGAAAACCCCTAATTCGTTTCTCCTTTGGGAAATGTCAAAAATATGCAGTAATTTACCTTGAAATTTGTCCTGAGTGATGTACCAAGTTGCATCTAAAGACAATCAAATTCCTAAAAAAATTTCCAAAGAGGACGGGGACACCCCTTTCCTTAGACCCCGTCCCCAGGACGGTGATCCAAAGCAAGGTTCACCCCCAGTCTCGAACAGCTTCCCGCGCCTATGACTATACTTGTTATGTTTTTAACAAGTGAACAATTCAGTACCGTAGCCTGTGATGAAGAAGGCAAGGAGGAGTCTCCGCCTGAGATTTCCAAACCTCAAACTAAAGTTGGCCTATCGAAAAGAAAAAAATAAAAAGCGGGAAAGGCTAAAATCTTTTCTCCGCAATAACGATTTTAAGGCCGTGGGAACCTGGATCATTGTACGCAAGGGCTATATGTAAGGTATGGCTCAGATACAAAATAGTGCTATCGTTTGCAAAGCCTTGAACTAATTATATCTTTACAAATTGTCTTCATTTTAGTGATATCCTTCCTACTTTGGCTAGGCCAAAGTCAAGAGGTGCTCTCTAAAAGAAGGGGTGGCACTCTATATAGGACACTCTATACTCTTTGAGAATTTTTGTCTTTGTGAAGTGTCTTGGACGAAAAATGGTTCTTTCTTTGGTAAAGCTTCTAAAAACGTGGAATCGGTGATATGCATAGGAATCATCATTACTTAGTGATTTTTCCTGTTTTGGAAGGCCCTGCGGTATAAGGATATTGCCTGTGGGGAGGGATGACACTTTTACCCTTTGAGCAATTTATCTTGTTCTAAGCTTTCCGAAATTTCAAATGGCGCTATCGTTTGGAAAGCTTTGGACTGATAATTTGATCTGAAATGTTTATTATACTTTGAACTTTTTCTGCTGTGGCATGGCATCTGTGCAAGGCTGGTACGCTGTCAAAATATCTACCAGATGAGAGAGTGGTTGGAATAACACATTTTAGATCTTAAAACTTGCATCTAAATATTTTCTAATTTTAGATTTCACGTTTTAGAAAGAAGCTGCATTTGTGCGAAGAAAATTTAGATTTGATTTAACGGGGAATTACATTCATCCCAATTTGAGTGAGTGTTCCTGGGTATCGTATTTCACTAATGGCTTTTGAAAAGCATGTTTCAACATATTTCGCATTGAGTTGTGAATTATTCGTATAGCGTAACTTCTTGGTAACTTTACTTATTGTAGTCCAGGATACGCTCCATACAAATCTAGCTCAGCCTTGCATTTTGACATATATAATGTTTTTAACAGTTTCTGGTCAATTTTTAGGTGCTGATTCCAAATCCGGTGGGTGCCAATTCGTAACTATTGAGCATTTTTGCTGAAATGCAAAAAATCAAATGGCCACCAAAGTGTACTGTTTGATGGATATTTCCTCTTATGGTGAAGCAAATTCTACAACTACTCAGTCAAATTATGCTAAGGAGTGCACAGTGTATTATTTCCATTAATTATTTGGCGGTACGGTTTGGTGTATGTAATATTACAACGTGTACATCGCCTTACCACCGATCTTCTGAACGCCCTCAGTCAAATCATACTTGCATGTAAAAAGTACATGTTAATCATACTTCCCATGTATTATTCTGCCAACTGGTTGCATGAAACTTACGTAGCAACGTAAAAGGATCATTCAAAATAGCTTCCTAAGGCATTTCTGTTATAATGCAAGCAGTGTAGTGCTTACAAAGTATTGACATGGCACAGAGAAAACTCACTTTCTTGTATTCTTCATTATTTTACTTTTAGTCTCACCTGGGTAACCTCAGAGAAACGTTACTTTGCCAAAATTTACGCATTTCAAACGTTATGGGTAATGAATCATTTGAAAATATAAAAGACTGGCTGAACAAATTATCATGATGCAGTGATTTCCATCACTGCAAATACATTTAAAGTTTTGAAAACTAATATTCAAAATTGGTGGTTGCATCTGACTAATGTAAGAAGTAGAAAGATTCAAATTATGCGGTCCTTAAATGTAAAATATCCTGAAGGATTCATAAGGAGTTGTTAAAATTCGAAACAACAGAATATGGCCTTAACCAATTACAGTGACTTATTTAAATTTTCACCACAACCCCCTCCCCAACCACATCGAGGCTTTGAACATTTGACGCCCGTAGAATCAAACTTAAGGCTACCCCCTTAAAATCACCCCTGTACACTCGCTCTCGGATCCGCCCGAAAACTGAAAAACCAATCAGAAACCTTCAGGAGAAAACAGAGAGTCTCTGTCTTATTTCTAGATGGTCCCTATTCGCAATGCATTTGAATTTTAATGATTCTTAGGTAAACCCTTCATCATTTAAAAAGAATCATCTGGAAAATGTGTTGCATCTAAATGCCGAGTTCCGATCTGAATGCTTTGGACAGACATTTAAAATTCTGATTCGGGCGGATGGGCTGGTTTCAATGTTGCAGGTCTCGAAAGCGAGACCGAACTCGAGACTGGTTTTTGTGGTCTCGTCTCACCCTGGTCTCGGTCTCGAATCCTTACAGTCTCAAAGTTCGTACTAGGAAATGTCGAGTAATTCCGCAGTTAACAAGTTTGGCTTTAAAAATGATAAACAGTGTGTGGTTATGGAAGCGGGTATTAGGACCCCATGGAAACACTACAATATATGCATATGAAGTCTCTGCCTCGGTCTCGAATCCCCCGGTCTCGGCCTCGGTCTCGGATGTGCCGGTCTCGACTACAACACTGGGCCGTGGTATACAGCTGCAAAAGTCTCTCGCAGATGAGGACAGCTTTGAAAGTTTTGTACCATATGTTGCCCTTTTTTAGAAATCCTCTAAAAATCCCACACTATTCATAGTATGACGTAAAGTTCTACCCCAATGCTTATTCGATGATGGTAATAAACATTCAGCTAAAAGCCTTGTAAACATCTGTACAAGACAAGCTTCAAATCAGAACATAGTAAATGCTGAGGACTTGGTTAAGATGGGCAGAGGGTAGATGGTTGAGTGGAAACACCAGTGGCCTGAACGGTTTCATGAAAGAAGGTTGCTAAAAGTCTTGAAGTTAAAAAAAAAACGGTTAGTGTTGATTCTTTATTGATGGTTAAAGAAATGATAACACTTAAGTATGTGTAACAAATTTTTATTTACATTTGAATTTAAGATGTAATTGCAAGAGTGGCGTCAGGAGGGGTTAGAGGGGCTATGCCCCTCTTATGGAGGGCCTCCCCTGTCTGGGAAATGTTTAAGTTTTCGTAAGGATATAAGATACAAGAGTCTTTATTCACCATGCAAGGGAATTGGTATCATGAAAAAACACATAAAACACAGATTCAAACATTAAAAATGTAAGAAAGGTAAACAACAACTATATAAAACTACAACTAAAAGAATGTAATAACAGATACAAATCAAAATTGCCCCTACTTCCTTATAAAATTGTTGGCAAGAGTGAGACTAGTGTGGCCCTTAGTGAAAACGATTTTCTGTTTCTTTCTGTTCTACATTTGTTAACAAGGGGCCTTCGTGGTTTCTTTAAAGCATGTTATCAGAATATGCCCGAAGGTTACAGTAGCCCCAACGATTTACATGATTTTGCTCTCAAGGAACAAAGTTTCAAATAAACCACCAAAACTTTGGAATATTCTACTATAAAACTCCAATTCTTCAAATTTTCCTCAACGGAAACCGTTATTTTTCAAAGTTTCTGTTTAAAAATATCCGAAATACGGGGAGATGGCAGGGGTCGCTATACACGTGAACCAAAAAGTTTTTGAATTCGCAATCCTCTCAATCATCCCTTTGACGGGCTTCAGTTTGCTTTCCTCATAACCACCCACCAGAGCTTTACCTCTCGGCGGGAAAATTCTGATGCTAACCATGATCCACTAACACCTTTAAATGAATGCATGAATACATGAGAAAAATTACAAGTGAACAGGAAAGTCAAGAATCTCTGAACTTGAAATAATTTCCGTTCAGAACATGAACGGACATGAAACAACTACCACCAAAGATGAGCAGCGTATGGCCAGTATTAGTTACATTCATCCCACATTACGCATGTTCTACTGTAAAATAGTAGCACTGTTTTATTTCATGGATGGTTTGAGAAACTGAATGGGCCTGGAAATGAATTTCTTTCTTGAACTCATGTAACTGTTTAAACCACCATTTTTACGAATCAGCTGGTCAAGTGTAAACAGTATCCTCCCAGCTATGGGAGGATCACATTACATCTATGTGCATTGCCTGTGTGTTACATTTATAACAGTCTCTGTATGTTATTATGCAGAAACGATCAGAGGGGTGGATACCTAGCATTCCTAATTATTCATGCACACAGAATTTCTATAATGATAAACTTGAATACCCCGCAATCTCTTAGCCTCAACCTTTTCGAATAGTACCCCCCCCCCTTGCCTTTCATCATTTCTCCTGGTGAGGAAAGCCAGTCCTTACTAAAACGTGCTCTTTTAAAACTAGCTTCATTATTGCAAAAATTACGAATCAACCTTGATGTGGAAATGGCTACATCTGTTCAACAGAGCATGTGTTAATTAACTTTTCAGAGCAAAGTGGACTTAACGGCATCGGCGATAAGGCAATATACACGTTATTACATCACAAACACCAAACCAGACAGCCAAAAATTAATGGAAATAATACACTGTGCACTCCTTAGTATAATTTGATTGAGTATTTGTAGAATTTGCTTCACCATAAGAGGAGGTACGGGTCAAACAGTAGATTTTGGCGGCCATTTGAGATATTTGCTTTTCAGCAAAAATGCTCAATATTGGCACTACCGGATTTGGAATCAGCACCTAAAAATTGACCAGAAACCGTTGAAAACCATTATATATGTCAAAATGCAAGTTTTAGTTTCTTGTAGCCTGGACTAATACGCAATACTTATATTATTACATATCACAGTATGCCTATGCTTAGCTGAATGTTGGCAGAGGAGGGATAGCAGGAGCCGTTGCCATTTAGAATATTTTTAAAGAAAATTTTATTTTATCACATAGATATTTACAATCTTTGGTCATTAATTACGCCGAATTTTTAGCAACATGTAAGGCAAGGGAAAGCCAGCAGTTATAGACCAGAAATCATCATTGTTGTCTACAGTGTAACAACAGAGAATTGGTGTCACGGGAGGAGTAACTGTAAAGGCCCAACCTTGAAGTGGACTTATAAGAGTTGGCCCCTGGATACGACAACACCAATAACAACTTTACACCAATTACCTCTTTACGCGCTTTAATTTTGATCTTGCCTACTTTGATAAGGGAAAATGTACTCTACGCTTTAATTTCATACATTCATTTTTCGAACTAACATACATACATACATACATACATACATACATACATACATACGTACGTACGTACGTACGTACATACATACATACATA
>WURT03171158.1:0-10476 GCA_009936505.3 Holothuria glaberrima | reverse complement strand
AACTGGAAAAAAGGCCGTGGCCGGCTCGACTTGAACCAATTGGTTGGAAACTGGGCCGTTAAACCTCATCTAACTACTTAAAGTTTAAATACGTCAATTGTTGGGGCAGTTGTGCCCTATCGGGCATAACTTATATTGTACTTCCCTTCTCGAATCTCTAGCCGTACTGCACGACAGGCACAACAGAACATTATCTAGGTTTAGCAAAATGAGATGAAATTCCCAGCATTTACATAAATCCATGTATTCTACTGATTAAGTAACTTGAAAAGATGGAAAGGGTTTATACTACTTTTAGCTGTATATAACGGAACTTAGGAAAATTGGGCAGGGCGAACCGAAACTTTTTGGGTTTTTTTGCAGAAATGACCGTTTTGAAAGCCAAATAAGTAAACGGACCATTGGCAGCGACAGGATTTTCCCGACAGGGGGCCGGACCATGCCAGTGACCCCAAGTTCCACAGCCCCTGTATTCAAGGTGGTGAGAAGGGAACATGAAGGGCATTGCAGGGCGTATTTTGCATAATCACTTAACACTACCACATTCGAATTGCGCATTGATAAGCGCGCGAAAATTTTTGGTAAAAAAAAAACTGTAGGGTTGTAGACCATATTGGGGATAACAAACATTGTATCGAAACCACCTAGACTACCCGATGATATAGCCATGCTTTTCTCCGTGAGTCGATCAGCAACTGACCGTACCGCATGAAACACACAAGAGAACAACAACTAGGCTTTGCGATCTTGGGATGAAATTTACGTACATACATAAACTGTGCATAATCTCATCTGCCTGCATATTTGTAATGTGGACAGGACTTGTGATATCTAGCTATGTGAAATGGAATTTACAATGTATTGTAGGAACTGGAGTAATTCTACAGCGCGTGTAGCGAGCGGTAATTTTGGGTTTTTATTAGAGAAATTGTCCTCTTGAGAGTATAAACCAGGTAAACCGTTTATCATTATCAAGTTGAGTAGCCCAGTGAAATTTGTTGGGCACAAATCGCCAGTGGGGGGGGGGTGACTGGGGAGCGACGATTTTGTGGGGGGGGGGGGCTGGCGCCCCCATGCTCCCCTTAGTTACGCTACAGCCGTTACCTTTGCCAAGAAAACTTTGTCAATATCAGTCGATTCCTAAAAAAATGGTGAAATTTGTAATCGTTTTCTAAGCCTTTACGGAAAGTTATGATAAATACAGTTGTGGACGGAGGCCATGGGACTCCGTGTAGACTTCATCATAAGTAATGAAAAAAGTTTGCTAAAAGGCACAGCAGGATAAATCTTCTTGATGATCTGATGGATTGTTTTCGAAAAATTGGAAAAAATAATAAAAATTCCAAATACAGTCATAATTACTATCATGATTGCTATATAACCTGGAAAATAATCAGTTCGTCATCGCACATATTTAAGTTTTGCCTTAGGTTCCACTACTTTCGCCTTTCCTGTCCAATTTTTTCGCACGACGCCGCTTTTTCCTTCATCTAGTCACCACTTCTCACGCCCCAAAAATTTATTTTTGCAAGACGCTCCTTAGTCCATACCACCCTGGCGGACCTTGAGTTTGTAGCTTCATCTCGTATGTTGGAAAATCCATAGGCGCACAAGGCGGAGATTTATGGCTTAGGAACTGAAAAACCCATTCGGACAGAAAATTTGTAATTTATGAGCAAATATACTTTCAAGTTACTGGCCAAATGACTGCACGCAGCTCCCCTCCAATCATTATGTAGAGGTAATCCCGCAACCTTATGGGGTACCTTTCGGTTTTCATTGCACTGCAGACGAAAAGTCCTGCCCTCAAAGTGTCCCCCTGAAGGCTTTTTGCATTACAGGCCCGTAGCCAAGAAAAGGAGGGGCGAGCAGGCGCGGCGAAGCTAGAAAATTTTTCGCCTCGTAGAAAAAACTTGCTCTTGTCCTAATGCATTTTAGCATATCTCTTCCCATACGAAAAAATTTCATCCCCTTCAACTTATCTCACCCCCCCCCCCCACCTTCAGTACCTTGTTTGGCTACGGACCTGAAGGATGGCATCCAAATTCGGAATATTTCTCATTTAGATTATTTCAGATGGAAAAAACGAGGGTTCCTGTTGAATAGAAAAAAACCCAACCTAATATGACATGGTCAGAGACTGGTATCTCGAATCTCTCTATGATAGCTGTCAGCCTCCAGGCTTTGAGAGTGTAACTAAAACTTCATATCTCATAACTACAATGTAATATGACTGTGTGAAAAAACCTAAGTAAAACTTCAAAATTCAGAGTCTTAATTGGACTTATTTCTAGCAGTCGTAGTAACAGTAATAATAGTAACTTATTAAGCTTAGTTGCAAAACTGTAACATACGAGTCTGGACTCGGACTTGGTTCCATACTCGAGCCCGTTTTTGTCAGACTCGGAATTGGCCAGGAATGGGAGGTCACGGAAACTGGCGTACCCAGGGGGGGGGGCAATTGGCCATGGCCCTCCCTCATGCATGCCAATTTTTTTTTTAGATCCTAAAAATACGTAATTTTTTAACACAAATTTTACTTGAAATGGTAGAATATGTGGCACCAGATTGCATCTAAGGACACCTAATTTTTCAAAGAGGAGGGGTCCCACCATAGACCCCCTCACTTATGCCAATTTTATTCTAGTTCCAAAAAATACGTCAATTTTCTAACACAAATTTTACTCCAGAAAGGTAGCATATGTGGCACCAGATTGTATCTAAGGACACCTATTTTTTTTTTCGGTCACGGAATCGGAAGTGGCCAGGAATGGGCTCGGCTGAACTCAGACTAGGAGCAGATTTTAGTCAAGTCCACAAAAATGAAAGTTTCATTAATATGCCGAGGCAGCATTATTATTGGTGCACATTTTAACAGGTAAATGGTCACATACAGTCGACTTAATTACCGAAGGGTCAGAAGGAGTACGCTGTTGACTTCTGAAAAGTGCGCGTTTCATCGTACTTTTAACTGTAAACAGAGCATTTGTATGAGGGGCTACATTGTCAAATGGCCAGACTCGGAACTGGACCGGAATTGAAAAGCCTGGAATCGGAATTGGCCCGTAATGGTGGCCACTGAAATCGGAATTGGCCCGGAACTGGGTCGGCCATGGGAGCAAATCCGTCTCGGAAAATGGTGGGGACGCGTGTCTGTACCCTGATCTTAACTGAGCGCGGCTATGGGTTTGCGCGTAGCGTACAAGAATTTTTTTGGCAAATATACTTCCCAGATTGTCGGAAATAACACTTCTAAGACTCAATGATGCTCCCACACCTTCTTAAGTTTTAGAACCCATGGCTTACAAATTTAGTTTGGGGAAATAGATGTGCGTCTGCAGAAAAAATCAGGGGACAAATAATCCAAGTAGACTTTTGTATACGATGGGACTGGGGTCTTCTCACAGAAAACAATTATATGACTGCAGCGTTTGGTCAAAACGAATTGGTGGGGACAGGGTATATCATGTCCCCATCACTGAAAAAGTTGGTGGGGACACGTCCCGCTGTCCACACCGGGATTTGCGCCCATGGACTCTGTTACAGCTCTGCTTAGTTGGTATGTTTGTTTAGTTAAGCTTAAATATAAAAGGAAAATAAACATAACAATGACAATATAGCAAGAAGCCACCATACTTCACCACGTGGCATATGTACATCATTTAAATTGAATTAAGGAACATTAAAACGGCATAGGAATATAGGTTATATCGAGTTGGACCATCAAATGATGATGAATTCCTGTCTCTTAATTTTGATCTGTTATGCATGATATGGCCCTTGCCAACAACGTCCATAACTTGACGAAGATGATGCAGTAGCACTATTCCCAGTCAGACATGTAGTGAGTACGTACTCGAGTCCTTACTCGAGTACAAATTTCTGTAATCGTACTCGTACTCGAGTACCTGACCTCAGTACTCGTACTCCGGTACCGCTACTCGTACGCGTACTCTGGATCTGCATAATCGTACTCATACTTGTACTCGACATATCTGTACTCCTACTTTTACTCGAGTACAATAATTCTCCTGCATATTAACTGCTACATTTTATTTCAATTATTCCACCATAAATTTACTTCAAGTTATTATTTTCAAATGGTTTAATCAATTGGCCAAAAATTAAATTTCATCAAAATGGTAACCCTCCCTCTCAACAAAGGTTGCCTTAGAGAATGCTTCCACTTTTTAAGGGAACAAGTAAGATCATGCAGGCTTTTGTTTCAGGAACAACTTGGAAATTTGTGTTGGGTTGAAAATAAAATTGTATCAGAATTCCTAGTTAGTCAATTAGTCAATCAGTCAAAGAGTAACAGCAAGAATTGAATGCCAGTGAAGTGTTTTAATAGTTTTACACAGTGTCGGAACAAAGAGGGGCCGCCCCTCCCTACACGTGCCAGCGCGGCACAATGAAAGTAGACGAAAAAATAGAGAAAAAGATATAAATATAAGGTACTTTTGCCATTTTACACTTTCAAAACATTTACTGAGCGCTCCGCGCACACTTATCATAGGTGGTGAATGTCAATGCATTCATCACGGAAAAGCGTTCTGAAACGAACTTGTAAGTCCTCCACCCCTTTAGCTTTACTTATCAGGGAGGTGAAATATCATATACCTGTACTCTCTCTTTCGCTCATTCCCATTGCTGGAATCTGTTCGTCTGGATTCTGGTTCACAATTAGTAAATAAGCTCATTGTAAAAGTGCTTGGCGTCATACTCTATAGTGTCATTTGGATGTCAGGTAATAAGCATCATGTTGGTGCCCTTACCCTTTTGTGTAATTATTTCAAAGCTTCCAGGATTCCTTATTCCAGTCTCTGCCACCCTTGGATAACGATTTATAATGTGCAATGAAGCAATGAAAAAATCAAGTATGTTTCGGTGGACTCCACGCAGGTATTTTTTGCGTGAAAATTGCCCTGAATAGAAGGTAGTAAAGTAGCCAGGGGGTGAAGGCTTGGGAAGGTTTGTTGACAACATACCCTTCAATATAACCTCCTATTTCACCTTCCCAAAAATTAGAATTCACTGATTATGGATATTTTTCAGACTTAAGATCAGTTTCAAAAATTTCCCGAATATAGCACCGTCTTGTATCTAAGCCACTTTAAATTGACAAAAATTTCTCAAAGGGTAGGGGGTACCCCTCCCCCAGGACGGCGTTTAAAATCGCAGTAACATATAAAAGGGCACATTTTACGCAGACTTGGGTAACTAAGGTCACATTAAGACGACATCTGTGGTGCCCCCAACCTCTAACTCCTGGCGGCGCCACTTCATCGAACAAACAGGTAGTCCGGGCCCCGGGCTCTGGGCGTATGTCGAGTAACTTGGCCCCCTTGCAAACAACCCTTGTGACGCCACTGGTCTTACTCCTGAGATTCATTGTAGAGAAAATGTCACAATAGGCATTGTCCTAGATAATATCAAATTGTGGAAGCCTCTGTCCATCCAGCTCTGCATGCATCACATGAGTACTACAAAATGGTTGGCTTGCCGAAAATAATAGAGTTTGCTTTAGAGGAGCACCCAACACCTGATAAAGGTCACACTTCAGTGAAATGCATTTTTTTTTGCAGAGAGTGATTTAAGGAGAAGGGGAGTCATGCTGTGCGGGGGTGGGGTGGGATTAATTCCTTCGCCATGCTTTCGGGAAAGCCTCAAGTCAAAAAGATATCCATGAAATGAGGTAAATGTGGGTTCACTGTAGATATGCAGTTCCTGAGATCTCTGAACTATTTTTGCTATCATGATCTGCGTCAGTCGGTGCACTGGTTGGGGACCTCAGAGTTTGAGGTGAAGGCCTACCTGTAACAGAGTCATCTAACATTGTGTGTACATACAGTCCTTGAGTACATACAGACCTTGTTGCTCCACATATGTAACAACAGGATAATAATAAAGCTGTTATCAATTCATAATGGCAATCTGTGAAATTGTACTCGTAGTCGTACTCGTGAGCTGTGTTCTCCGGTACTTGTAGTCCAACGTTTGTACTCGTACTCGTACTCTTGACCTCACGAAATTGTGTACTCGTAGTCGTACTCGAACTCATGTGTCGTGTACTCATACTCATAATCGTACTCTGGGCTATGAACTCGTACTCGTACTCTCAATTTTTTACTCCACTACAAGTCTGTCCCCAGTAGAAAATTCCACTTATGTAATGGGTAATTGGTGTCTGGTTTCAACAGGTTTTAACTGGTCCTGGTAGGTATCTGTTTAAAACCCGACACCAAATACCTATTACTTGACTGGAATTTTCTGCTGGCAAAAGAAAGCAAACTTAAAATCGAACGTACATTTTTTCATAAAACATGTCCCTTCATGATCCCCATCACTCTGCAACTTTGATCTAGTCTTGTTCAAGACTATAGTTCGTTTCCGTCCCCACATATCGGCTCAGAAGTCTACGTACCAGTGCGCCCTCTTCCGCTCTGCTATTGAACTACTTAGAACTAGTTCTGGACGGGAAGTCTACAGGCGAGTTCAATAGTAGAGCAATAGAGGGCGTACTTGTAAGTATGATTCTCTGCCGATGTGTGGGGGACGCATAAAGTGAACTAGAGTCTTGAACAAGACTTCTTTGATCAAGATACGGAAAGATCTCTTTTCCGGAAGTCTGGGGGTATTGTTTTCAAAAAAAAAAAAAAATCCACTACTCATCAAATGGTGATGATGCTTCGCTTTCGTGCCAATTCCTCCCAGGCTCTATAGCTAGTTGACTTAATTCACCGAGTCACCCAAACATAGGTGGCTGACCATGAGCTGAAAACAAAGATTAGAACATGAACATTAAATTAATGGCATTGGCATTGCAGGACAAATGTGTAAGTAAAATTATGAATTACCCATTAACTGAATATCTCAGCTGAGACAGGGAAAGTGGTATGAAACAAATTGATCCGTGCCTAGTTCTATATATCTTAATGCCGGGTTCGCCTAACTTACGATGTATCATGATCCAAATTACTAGCAGACAAAGCATGGTGAATTTTAGAGGACCAGTGGAAACTGCACAATTGGGGTGACTGATAAAGTCCGTGTTCTCCCTCCTTTTTCTGCAAAATTACGTCATGTACAAACCGAAACCAGCTAGAGTACCAAATTTCGTACCTGACGATACTATGATAGTCCTAACAGCGTTCCACACATGACATCTGCCAAGCTCTCAAGGACACTCCGGCTCGTATATACTGATCTGGCTCATGCATACACGTACACTAACCGCTACGCAGGCTTGATTCAAGTTGTTACCGTGATTCTTTGAATCTTGAGCAAACGTACGATATCTGTACAGTACAGGACAAAGTTCACCAATCAGTTACAACTGATTTGCAGTCGCCAGAGACTTGAAGTGTCACCCATATTGGACACCGCCATCACAATGTTACCGTTTTATAGGTAATTCACGATCAAGACTGTGCTCCGGTCTATTCCAGACATTGATTTACACCGGGTTGAAGTGACTTACTACTGTAAGAGAGTAACCATACATGTTTCGCGAAAGCATAGGCTGTCACACGTACTAGGTACCATAGTGGCAATAAAGTAGCGACACCATTTAGTTGTACTATCACACTGTACCAGACTCTAGTATACGTGCGTTCATGCTGTTTTGCAGTAAGCTGTTTGGAGATGTTATCCAATGATGAGTTGAATGCTTACTGCAGTACCCGAGTTTGTCACTGACCATTGATTCGATAATTGTATTCAAACAGTGGAAGGGATTAATAGTGTGTGAGTTTGGTATTTGGCTTTTAATTAAAGCATAGCAATACCTGAACTTCAACTTGACAAGTTGACAGCTGCTTTGCTGTGATTGCAGTACAGTGGTGAACATTAATAACTGCAGGCTCAAGACAGGAAGAGGCAATTAAACATTTTGTTTAAAATACATCAGGAGTGAAAATGGTTTCCCGTATTCCAGGAAACATGCTCCTCAAAAGAAGGTACTATGGATCCTTGCTAAAATCTGTGACCAGCAGTGCATTCTGGGTTACCATTGAATCCAGCTTGATTGTCCGACACAGTCCCAAGAAACACATACATATAGGTAGCACATTCTTTAAACAGAGTACATTGTCAAAATCCTTAGGCATTCTGGATTTGTCAGATGATTGTAGTTTCGACTCGCTCCGGGAAAAATATGAAGAACTTGCCAAAATTTATGATCAGGAAGATGGTGATGAAGTTTCCAAGGCAAAGAAAGTTTCAGAATTGCAAGAAGCCTTTAAATGTGTACATGCTCACCTAGAAATCCAGTTTGGGACTGATGTAGATGGAGAATTCGATTTTGAAGAAACTGGGAATGAGCACTCTCAGTTTCTCAGTTATGACAGTTTTTCTGCAGGATCCTCAAGTCAGAAAGAAGGGGGCTATATGATGCAGAAGATACTCAAAGCCAAGAACAAGTTTGAAGACCACAGAGTGAAGAATCTAACTGAAAGTGATGGTGATGGCAACCTTGTAACCCATAAACAGGAAAGGTCTGTCAAGGCTACTACAGCAAAAGCCTCAAGCTCTATAGAGAAAATGGTGGACAACTTTATTCAGCAGTACATCAATCAGGGAGACTTTGACAATTTGCCTGGGAAAGGAAAACCTTTACCACCAGAGGCAGACTACTGGCCTTTTGTTGATACAACACAGTACAAGTTGAACCAAGTCATGATCAATAATGGTGCATTTCCAGAATTTATAGCTTTGGAAAAAGAGA
Source organism: Holothuria glaberrima (assembly GCA_009936505.3). Taxonomy (NCBI): domain Eukaryota; kingdom Metazoa; phylum Echinodermata; class Holothuroidea; order Aspidochirotida; family Holothuriidae; genus Holothuria; species Holothuria glaberrima. The sequence goes on along the minus strand of WURT03171158.1, from coordinate 1,751 downwards.
TCAAATCCCGTCTGGCAAATGCAAGAGAACAGCTTTTCAGGGCAAGAGTTAAACTTGGTCCAGAACCTTTAAACAATTTCAATCAAAAGAAGTGGAATAATATGTTGAGGAGTTTTGAGAAATCTGTGAAGAAGATAAATAAAATAGTGGAGAAGTTTAACATGGCAGTACCCGTGCTAAGGTTGCAAAAGGCTCAGATACAAGCTAAAAAAGAAGTGGAGGAGGTTTTAAATAAATATGATGAGTATGAGCAAAAGAAAGTCACATAAAATAGACAAAGAGGAAGAGAATGAAAAAATATATACATCAGACACAACAGGAACTTCCTCTAGATGAATCAGGCACAATAAAGAAAACTTTTGAAAGTATTATTAATTTAAAAGAAGTTGAATGTGAACTATTTGGTCTGTAACAGTGTTTGAAATAGTTAGTTAGTTAGATGAAGTTTTATGGCCCAGTTTCTAACCAATTGGTTTAAGTCGAGCCGACGTGTTTGAAATAAGCATTCACCAATGCATGCAACTTTTTGACTGTGCAGGCAAGTTGCAAATGACATTTATCTACACCCTCGTATGTAGCACTAACAGCAATTCAAAGAGATTTTAAAAAAAACATGTCAAAGAGTGTAGAAATTTAAGTTCTTTAGTGTATAAATTTAAGTTCTTTAGATTGGATTAGTTCAGGTTTACATTTTTCAGTGCAAACGTTGCAGGTTTGTGGTTTATCTCTCGATTGTAACATTAAGCTATCACACTAAAAACATCTGCAAACTAACACAAACTGTTTGTTCCTGTGATACAGTACTGTAGGTAAGGCGGTTCTGTATGTATTTTCCATTTTTGTGTACAGTAATACTGTAGGCTATAGTGCATGTAAGAATTTGTTGTGCAGGTACATAATACTTTTAATATGTTTTTTTTTAAGTTTCATGCTTAGGTGTATGAAATTTCATTTTTCTAGTTGGAACGTCACTGATCTGTCACCTACTTTCTGAAAGAATGTAGAGTTTATAAAATCCTACCCATAATAGGAGAGTAGAAGAAATTGAATGAGTAAGGCTGGAAGGCACTGATAACCCAAAATTTGCAGTACTGCACATACTCCATGCATAGAGATCAAAACTAGTTGACATCTTTCCTTTTATCTCTGGTCTTCATTTACTCTTTAACAATGACTGGTAAAATTGTTTTGAGTGTGATTGATATTTTGAACTATAGTGTAACTAGAAATTATCATAAAGATCACTTTTCTTATTTAAAAAGTATTTAAAAAGTAAATTTCTGTGCAGTTGATATTTAAGGAGAAATATATATAATTCTGAAATATGCAGTATTGTACCAGGTGCCAAAATCTACTTACCGTTCAGTATAAATTTAATCTGTTATTTACTGCTATTGTTTTATGTTTTTTTTTTCAATTTTGTGCAGATGTTTTCTTCAACATATTTTTGATACACTCTAGTCCAATATTTTTTTTTTTAAATGCTAATATCTTGTTGTGTCCTACTGTATGTACACCCATAGTGCATGCATGTTCTTCTCGGCATGCAGTGGCTTTTACCCTCAACATATTATTGGACATCATGTGCACAAGTAATACACGTATCCATACATGTTTCTTTGGTTTGCATTTTCGCTTGCTGGAACCATCTACCCTACAAGTAGTGGGGCTGTTCATTTTAAGGTCACATCACGACGGTTATTGCAGGGAGTTGAAAGGAAATGGTAGACAGTGAGCTGTTTCAATATATA
>WURT03171147.1:0-10476 GCA_009936505.3 Holothuria glaberrima | reverse complement strand
AATTTCCTTTCTTGTTTAAAAGTTCATTCAGGACAGCCCAAGTGTGTTGGGCAGACTGTTGTCTTGCATGCAAAATATGTTTATAGTGGGATGACTTAGAGTACCTGATGACTTTATTAAGGATACATCTGTACCTAGACAATTTTGTTTTCTTTCCAAGAGTAGGGTTACTGATATATCTACGAAACATATTTTTAGGGCGAATTGACTTTTAAATACCGGCTGTAATCCAAGGCTTGTTTCTGGATTTCTTTCAAGACATTTTTACCTGTGGAAAGCAGGTATCATGAGTGAAAGTGACTATAGTAATAAAAGAATTGTCTGAATCATTAACATCCTCTGAAGCATAAGCATGAGAAAAATCAGAAGATTCAATAGATTGAATAAAATTAGCACAGTTATGACTATTGTAGATTCTAATCATGGATCTGTTTGTAGGTCCATTAGTATGAATATTGCTGATAAGACGAAAATTCGGCAACTGATCGGTAATATCGCAAAATAAATTACCAGAAGAGATATCTGATGAGACCCCAATTGATGAGAACAAGAGAGCAGTTACCTATTGTGTGACCCTGAAACTTGCGGCGCATGTGCGTATGTACACAGAAGGCGAAATTATTGACCACACTGACAGCAATGGCGACTGTGCCCTTACTGATGGCTGCGGTGCTGCCAAATTTTCCTCTTACCATTCCATGGACCTGATACTGCACTTTTTCTGCAAAAAGTGTAGTATCACAACTCTGAAACCTGACTTCCTGTTTCACCACTTTGCCTTGCCTCTTTGCTTTTCCAGTCATGCTGCAGACTGCATTGATGTGCTCACTAATCCCTGTGTTATTCTGTGAGACTAAAGCCTTTGTGTAGGCCCTATTTAAGTTTACATACAAGAGTAACTAGTTGATAAGTTAATCCTCTCAGAGGAAATGAGGGAGACTGGATGAAAAAACTTCAGGTGTAAATAGATAAACAGTTGGCTGACAGTTCAGGTATGGGACCATTTTTCCTCATGTAAACCTCCCAAACAGAGGTGTCGCCATACCAGTCTGCTCTGGCACTGGCCCTTGCCAACTGGCACGGAGCCTAAAATTGATGGCTTCCGACCAGCATGAAAACTACCAACTTCAAAAAGAAAAGGACTTATAAAAATCACAATTTGAACAAATGAAATTGTGGAAACTTTGAACATACCCTTTGACCATGAACTATGCCCACACATCATCATGTGAATCTGATTTTGCCCATCTTGATCCTTGAATTTCCAAATGCATTGGAAGCATAATACGTATAAGTTCACAAAAGTTTGAGGAATATAATTTATATTAATAACACCAGCTCAAAAAATGAAAATATAAAAAAAGGGAAAACGACAAAATTAATAGCTGGAAAATGGGGCAGATTACATGGGGGTTAAGGTGACGCACATTTGTCAGTTTAGACAATTAGTCGACACTCAAATGGGGCTGGCGACCACCCTGCCCCAAAAAATATTATTTTGCTGACTTCCTTATTACTTATTTCTTCTGTTTATGCAAAAATTTCTGTCCAGAAACTCAAAGAGATTTGAAGTTTGTAATATACTGTACGTGCTCATTACAGGAGTTTTTACAATGTTGGGAGACAGGGTTAGGTAGACGTCATTGTAAGACACATTTTCATACCGTGAGTAAAAGATAAAGTGCAAGTGCATGCGAAAAAAAAAAGCAAAGTCAGCAAAGAAATGGTCTGCCTGACAGAGCTTCAGTCCAGTTCTTGAACTGACTTCAATTGCTGGGCAGACGATTTTAAATTCAAGTCTTTGCCAAGTTTGGGGAAGCCATATTACAATACCCAGAGAAAAACATGGGCTACCTAGCTGGGGCTGGATTGGAGAATTTAATGATTGTAATGCATGATGGGAACCAGGTGCATAGCACTACTACTGTATTGTTTCACTCTTGGTTCCCATGCTCCTGTTATATGCATGAGGTAAGTATCATTAAACTCTGCTATTAAACCCATGGATGCACTTTTGGTGCATAGCAACTGGAATAGGCCACTTCTATGTCCACTTGAGGACCCAACTCATGAGCATGTGTAGTAGCATATATCTAGTATGGGCCCCAGTATGACTGCAGTGCTCAAACATGAAACTCCCTGTAGATTACAGAAAACCTCAGTCAAAACACTATCCAATTAAAATGGATTTAACGAATTTTGAAAACCTTAAATATTCTATCAGGTATATGTGAGTTGTAATCTAGGAATACGTTTGCAAAATTTAGACTTCCAAAGGACAGAAGTTATCAAGTCGTGAAAATCATAGATCTATCACACTGGTAAGTGTACAGTTCTGTTCATACAATATGCACTGTTGATTATGTCTCAATTACTCCAGCAGTACTGATCGTTGGATGAGTAAAAACCATATCTCTAAGTGATCAAGAACTTAGTTAATACATGAACCTGACACAGGCAAGACAGCCTTAAATAACAATGGGAAGTATACTCACAACCTTCTGTTTGAAGGTCTTCTGTACCAGGCAACTTCTTTCATGAGGCTTGCACTTTTGCCATTGCGTAACGTCTACCACATATGACGTTAAATTCAACAAGGGAATACAGGGGGTGTATTACATCTTTTAACAATACAGGTATTTGTTGCAAAGCTTTTACATGTTTTATTTATTCCCTTACTTAGTAACTCAATAAACAGAAAAACTTATTTATTGATAGGATGATATGAATGCTTATCTGAATTTCTTTTATTTTTAAAGCTTTTGCATGTATTTGCCATATATTGTAACATCAAAGTATAAGACATTTATCCCATGAGCACATGCTGTAACAAAACTTGGACACTGTTGGGAATGGATAATGGGTTATCAGTTGAGGTTATGCTCATCTAGTGGTCATTTTGGCAGATGCAACCACCTCTTCTAAGGGTCATTTTTGGGGTTATTTTGACCGATACTACCACCTTTTCTGGGGGCCAGAAGGTCCTTGCACATACTCTTGGTATTAAAACCTAAAATGAAAACATGGCAGGCAAAATGTTCTTCTCAGGCTACAGTATGCCTTGTACATGATTCAAATGGGGACTGCTCTCTGTTCTGACGTTACTTTGTCCCAACGTCTCTGTTCAGACAAGTGTATGAGGTGAGTGTTAGGGTAAAGGTTAGATTGATCTAAATGGAGCCTTGCCAGAATATAGAGACATATAGAGGTGTAACCCTACAAATGGCATATCATCATGTGTTGCATATTTAAATGTATGACTTTTCCAAGGTGGTGATCCTGGAACTTTGTGGTAGTCCTTTAAAAAGTCAGGGAATTTTGTCAATTTTGCAGGTTTGTTGTCACAACCTGAGGTACAGTACTGCTCCTGTTATTCTGGAATACCCCAATGTTCCCTACAGGTAGCAATATATCTTGCAGTGTGAATGCCATATCACATGGTTCATTTATTATAATTGACAGAGTATGAAAATGTTTGAGTACCCCTAAATGTCCACCCTCAAAGTGATCTAGTCAGCTCTCAGTTAGTATATGAGTAGCGTTCATCTCATCTAACTTTCTTATTTAGCTGATAAAGTATACTGTACTGTAGAATTAGAGGTCTGATGCTGACTCCTTGGCTAGAACAACTGTTCAACAATTATGTATTACACAAAGTACAGTCTTGTTGGATTCTTTAGTCAGGGCTTGAGTTTTAGATTTTCCAAGTCTGCTACAAATCACACTCCTCAGGAAATTTAGGAGTATGGTAGGTGTGCTGTTTTACTAAACTTTAATAGATTTACCTGAGTTTCCATTCTTTATCTAGGTGTGCAAAAAATTGCACTTCTCACAGTGATTTGAGGTGAATGATGATGTGTGATCGCACTCACATGCCTCAGAATTCAAGGCCTGAAATTAGTTGGAGCCCACCACTAAAAATGGTTTAGATACTGTACTACCCTGCCCAGTATACTCCTTGGCAAATGGGGCTGATGTATATCAAAGGACACAGAGGGTATTATTTTAGTCATTATGAAATCCATTGAGGGTGCAGTAAATTTTCAAGGCAGTTAAAGGAGCATCTGGTACCCTTGGTTATTTCAAGTCCTGGAGTTTGACAAATTGTTTCTTCCTGTTTTGACCCAGTTTCAACTTTAATTCTTCTTCAGGTAAACGAAACAGTGGAATTCAAAAGAAGAAGCTGGATAGAGGATTTAAAGATGCAATTTTGAAGCTGATAGATCAAAACCAAGATTTAAATGGTGTTCTGGAAGAGCTTAAAGAAGATGATCAACCTGTAAGAGCTTCAGTTTAAATATTTTATTTCTTTAAAATGGATGTCTTTTAAGTTTGTCATGGTAGTGTTTAAAAGGTGGATGAAGGACAGCTTAAATGTTCAAATGTTGGCTGTCTTAACATATTATAGTAAACTTCAACTTCTTCCCATGTACAATTAATCACTTGTTTAGCAATATGGCACAGTTGCACTTCAAGTGATAAACTCAGTATTAGTTGCAGAATTATGACATACTGTAAGTTATTTTAGTTTACTCATTATATTATATAATAACAGATATGGTTTTAGAAGTTTTTCATGACTTCTTCCCTCTGTACCATTTGTGGTACCTAAAGCCTGGTTCCAGCATGAATTGCATATTAAAGGTCAATACCTGTGAAATTGTACCATTTAGTGTACTGTATACAATATTTTGTCTGGGACAGTAATTATTGAAACTTTTTTTCGAGTTGCTTGCCATACATTATCTACTGTACGTAATTCTAATAGATTCATGCAGAGTATCATACTCGGAATATACATTAAGTCATTCCTGCATATCATGTATGTCTCCATTTTTAGAAAGCACTGTCCTCTGGTTTTGTTATGTTAATTATTTGATGAGGTATGTTACTTGATGGGAAAAGAAATCACATCTTTGGAACAGAAACATGTATGCATATCAATACATCAAACCACCAAGCTTCTATTTAATGCGATGTCAGTCTTTGCACATGGACTTAAACTGTCTACAATGATAGCCTTAAGTGACTGCCTAAAGTGATTTATGCAGTTACATGTAAGTATTGTTTTGCTTCTGTTTGTCAGTTTTGGTCTTTGGTCTTTGATAATTGTTCTCTGCGCAATTGGTGGGTAATCATTTTTTGTATTACCAAACGGGCAATTACATGAGTATCTATCTATATTAAATTCGAAAGATATATTGCTCTTAAAATTGGTGTTTTAGTCTTCCTCTTTCATATTTCCATTGATCAGGAGGGACCTGCCAACATCAACAATTCACAGCCAAAACAGGTTGGCACAGATCCCCAGGAAAGTAGCCACTACTCTGTTGATTCCATCGTTAATTTGATGAGGGATCAATCCAGTACGTCTAGAATTCCATTATCTGTACTTTCAGCTCGAAAGTGTTCCGAGACACTTGTACAGATGGTTCAAAGTACAGCAGAAACTCATGGCTCTGAGCAGAAGTCTGTATTTTGGCCTGCAAACCAAAAGGTATGTTGACTTAAAAGGTATGTAATGGATAATGTCTTTAATAAAGTGTCCAAACAACTTGAAAACAGTTTGAGAAAATGCAGGCAGATTCATTTCAGCGTACAGGAAAAATTAGATGGGGAAAATAACACAATAATTTGAATTTAACAATCATATTAATAGTAGAATTTTCTTATGCTCAAGGTAAACATTCAAACAATGTCAGTATTAAGGTGTTCACGCTTACGTCACTGGTTGGCACTGGTTGGCATAGAGCATGCGCAAAAACAAATGCGTGTATGTTTGGTATTGCACGTGTAAACGCTTGTGCGATTGCACGCGGAAAGTAGACGAATAAGAATCTACTTTGCATTGTGACAACAGTGTAAGCACGCCTTAAAACTCTTTTACCGACACGCAGTGACGTCATTGTTTGTAAACAATGAATGAGTCTATTGTAAACATAAAATTCACCACCTTTGTCTGTGGGTTTGTTGATCCTGTTATTTGGAGGTGTGGTTGGTTTCTGGTTGACATACCTCTGTTTAGCACCCTCCCCTGTTGGGTAACGGTTGCATGTGAAAATAATCACATTGCACACTGAGGTAATGATTTGGCAACCCCTGGTGTGTAGTAGAGTCATACATCATTTTGGATACTGGGGATTATAAATAATATTGGGCACATAAAGTTACTGCTGAACTTGAATAGATTTTAAGAAGACAATTTTATGTTCTTTTTCCTTCCACAGGGTAAACTGGAAGTCATTCTGGAAACAGTTAAGCACCTGTCGCACAACCTTTCATCTTTTGATAGAGCTCACTTTTTAGATCAAATCAAGAAGGTATTTTAGTGCTTTTTAATATTTTATTGATACTGCTCGATCTTTCAAACTGTAAATAATTTAAGAAAATTACCAACAAAAGAAATTCCTGGAGGGTTACTATCTCGGTATATGTGATTACATTCTACAAAAGATATTTTAAAGGCTATCTCAAGTTTATTAGTTAGGACACATGTTTTGAAGTATTTCACAGTTACAGTGTACTGTGTATGAATGCATGTATGTTTAAGCCACTGTACATAATTATATACAGAAGTTTAAGCACATGGCTGACCTTACGGGGGGGGCGGCACAAGGTCAGATTTGTCCTTTCCGGGGAATGTTCACGTTGTGGATTGGGGTAGGGCATGCAGTCCCTTGTGAGACCCCCCCCCACATTGGTTACAACAATGTAGATTTACATATTACTTTCTGATATTTCATTTGTTCCCAGGTTCCATTACCTCTGGAACTCATATGGCTCTTGCACAAACAATCCACTGTGACCTTTGACCTCTTCATCAAAGCAAATTTAGGTTCTGGTGAGGTATTTAAGAAGCTGACTAAAGACTTACTCAGTATTATATTGACAGACTTTTCCGCTGGGAAAGAAGATTTATGCCAGCACATTGTATCTGGTGAGAGACTTGAAACCTTGAAATTGTAGATTGTTTATTTTATGGGGGTGGGATTTAATTTTCTCCTTCTTGTGGTATATGTTTTAGAATATCGGTAAGAATATTAATAGTTGTATTATAACCTTATGCCTTAGAGACTAATGTATACTGTAACCATTCACAGTTTTAAGTGCCAAGAAAATTGATTCCAGGTTGTTCTGGTGCTGAAAATTTACATAAAACTAAAAAGATATCCAACTTGATCATTGTGGTAGTTAACTCTTTAGTGTTCAGTGATAACTTTGATGATTTTGTTATAATTTGATCAATCTGTGTTAAATTAGACTGTGGGTTTTGTATGCATTGCTGTATTTTCAGCATTCATACAATATTGTATCAATACTTAAATTCAGGATATAGTAATGTGAGTACAACATTCTTTTTGCCAGAAAGACCAGAAACCTTTATCCATTTCTACAGAAAGGAATCACTGTTTATCCAATTTCTGTTAATTGTAACAGATAAACAACAGTTTTACCTGTTTATTCCTCAAACAGATCTGATCGGTTTCTTGATAACTAATGCATATCCATTGGGTGATTCTACTCCATCAAGCAGTCATGAGAGGGCTTTGCAAAAGGCTTATCAACTTTTACTGGAGACTATATTCAGTGGTGAGTCATTTCAATTAATTTACTTGCAAAGCAAATGTATGGACTTATAATATGTAAATTCTATTAACAAGGATGGTACTGGTAAGCAGAGTGAGTTTTGCTTCTGTGTGGCTATATGTTTCATAAGAGCATGGATTCAAGTTCCATGCAAGGTGATTTTTCTGTGGACACCCTGGCTCTCCTCCCGCTTGGCATAAGCTTGCCATCAAAATCATTTGCCCAGACAATGAAGTGAGTTGAATGCCAAAGTGAAGTCCCTTAAGATGAAGGAGCTAATTTGCTGACTTTGTTTCTTGAGTGGGACTGGTAGAATGATTTAAATGCTGTGTAAAATGTCTCATGTATGCACAATATCAGGTTTTTAGTAGAGAACATTTAAATTCAAATGGATACCTTTAAATGATGCCTTTTAAGGAATGTCATTAAGCTTTGCTCACAATGGTATGCATACTTGTGAGAATGGTATACTTTTATGCTTCATCATGATGATATTTAGTGTACTTTAGCATAAGCATCTTTTTGTTCAAGCTTATAAAGGTATGTGGACATGTAACCAAAACAACTGTTTTACTCAACAGTGGTATGTTTAGATTTTATTGTGAAAAGTCTTTTGAAATTGTTTGAATATCATTCTCAAAATATACCCCTTCAGAGTTTGACCATTTTAGGTATTTCTCATTATTTGTGCAAAAATGTTGATGCTGAGCATTACAAAGTGTGTGTATTTCTTTTATTATTCCTATATAAATTATCTGTTCGATTATTTACCAGTTAGTTTCCACTTTGATGTTTAATGTGGACATTTTGAAAGTAGTCAGCAGCTACTTCCAAAACGAATTCTTCAGGACATGGAATCCGTTTGTTTAATGGAGAGATTGACGATTAAACAAACAGAGGACAGCATAAAATATACCTCATAACTTCATAAGTCTCACTTCCTATGTCCCATATTTACATTTGCAGCTCATGTACATTCATGATGAAAGTGTCACAGTGATATATGTACTATTTAATGGATTTTGGGGGGAACTGTGACTATTTTGAACATTTTTAAAGCTCATTACATTCATTAGGTGAGAAATTTGTATGTCCACAAAAGTTTAAACTTTTCACCTTGTGTCTGTACTCTATCTGTCATTGCTGGTTGATAATGTAAACCTATTCATGCATTACAAGTCATTTTAAAAAGAAATTCATCTTGATTTTGGTAGGCATATATGACCAGTGCGAAAGCTCACAAGAGGGCCGAGAACTCTTTCTGCATGTACCCTGGTTCAAGGGAAGTGTGCCTGAATCTTCTTTGAAGCAGCTACTGAAGATCCAATTATCCAGATTTCTGAGTCATAAACCAGTTTGGACAGGTATTTTGTCCCATGCTATTGTCCAAAACAGGGGCAGATCCAGGATTTGTAGAGGGGCCCATTCATAAGGTCAGAACCTTCACATGGAGGACAGAAAGTTTGCCTTTGGCCAGGGATTCTAAAGGCCTTTCCAAGGAAAACATTGAAAGAAAGAAATCCTAATATGCAGTTTCTTGGATTCTAACAGCCTTGTGGTTATAATTAGGACAGTAAAACATTTTCAGCATTTTCATCGAAAGAATTGTGCCTGGGAGTTGTGGGACAGGAGGGGAGGGGATTGGGAGAGGAAAAGGGAGGGGAGTGGGAGGGGAATTGAAATGGAACTATTAAGTAGTATATCTTATCAAGACTTAGCGTAGGTGTTGTCTACACCCATGCACATTCCTAATGTACTCTGAAAATAAGCAAGAATTAGGCATCATTTTGTCCTAATTATTGTATGCAATCATTTGATTAGAAAATGTTGATTTGCAATTCACCTGTTCTTTTTTTGAAGCCCATGTCATGTGGGTGCAGGGCAACGGGGGAAGGGGAAATGAGATTAAGTTGGTTTTGAGAATGAGGAATTTTCTTAGTATGTAAAATTAATCAATTGTTTAATCTTGCAGTGTCTGAGGCAATCACCCAGCAGGGTGAATGGTGCTCTGCTAAAACAGATGCTATCATTACACAGCTGTTTAAAGAATTCACCTATGAGATGGGGATACAGGAAATAATTGAAATCCTGAAAAGAACCCTAGAGGAGGAAGAGGTTGGTAAATTAGTGATAAAATGTTTGAGTTTGCATCACAGTGTGTATACCATAGAACAAGGGCTAGGAATTTGGCCTGCCTGTGGGTGATTCATAGCCTCCAAGAATATTTGGTCAAGCCCAAATGCAATTTATAAATGGAATTTTGTAAACTCATGAAATTATTAATGTGAAAACTGCTTCCATGTTTCAGGATATTTTACCTAAGTAAGTATGCCGCTTAATAATTCAGGGACAGTCCAGCACCACACACTGTGTGATATAGTGGTATTACAATAGAAAGCCTACTGATTTTCCTCATAGTCTACTGGGTTTGATAATCTTGTACAGCCTCTGAATGATGTTTCCCACCCCTGCCATTAAATCTTTATTAGGTACTTGCTTCTTTGAGTTCTGGGTTTACAAGCTCATTTTGAGATATGTAATGTGCAGATGAAGGGATCGTGTCACAGGACATTTATGTTCATTGGGCATTCAACCAGTTAGGAAGGCAAATTTATACTTGTGTAGATTTTTGAAGTGGCTTTTTGTACATTGGTAGGCCTGAAGATTTTTGTGAACATGGCATGGGCAGCATTAAATCCCTAATCACATTTGCAAAAGTAATTTGGACCTCAAAGATTTTGGCACAATAGTAAATTGTATGGAACTATGTGGTTTGCAAATGGTACCTTTGGTTATCTGTTGCTAGTTGAGATCTTCATCATCTTCATCCAGTTGAGTGCTAACTTCAAAAACTGAAGACTCCTGCACTAGAGAGGCATAATGACTATG
>WURT03171136.1:0-10476 GCA_009936505.3 Holothuria glaberrima | reverse complement strand
AGTAATCGTCTGCGCTCGAAGCGTGTGAAAATTATTGGCTGTAATTAGAGTCGTCCCTATAGGGGGAATTTGGGGGACTATCGCACCCACCCCCTTGCAGTCGGAATAATTCTGCACCAGTCTGCAAATGAAGGGAAAGGGTAAGGGGAAAATGAGAGAAGAAAAGAGATAAAAGAAAGAAGGAAAAGGAAAGTGAAGAAACAAAAGATGAGGTGAGAAGGAAAAAGAGAAAGAAGGAAGGAAAGACGAAAGAAAAAGCGAGGTGGTAGGGGAGAGGGAGTCAGCGAGGATAAGCTGCAGTAGGTTGTGGACAATTACTGATATAATATTTGAGAAAATTCGTCACAAGCACATGAAAAGTAAACATCGTTAGGCGAAACTACGCTACAATAAGCTTCTCAGACATGCCAAAACTTGATCACGGCAATGTGATATCGTGTCACCGTGAGTCGACAGAATTATCATCCAAATGATTAAGTGGGGGGGGGGGGGGGGAAAAGGAGATAAACAAGGAAAAAAGGATTAGAGACGAAGCCAGGTATTGCACCCCTTTGCACCATACTGACGTTCCCATTTGGGCTTAAGTCATTAAATCTTTAAAAAAAAGGCCTACATGAGTTAACTGAATCGTTGGAGATGCAACTCGAGTCATGACTTGCTACAGTCCTGCATACTGGATTCCCGTGCGTGCATTTAGAAGCTGAAAAGCAGTGACAAATTTGTGTTTTAGAGAGCAATTTTTGTGAGAGACACCGGGATATTTCGATTTCCCCTTAGGTAAAGGTTTTCAATTTCGTTGGGGAGCCGTAGTATATAAGATAAAGTATTTTATCCCCGGCGGTTTACTTGTTTTTGCTCTGACGGTGGACAAACTTTACTGTAAAACCCTAAAAATTTTTGGCGCCCTTCTCACCTTTTTATGTTTCGTTACTTCCATTTCTTCTATAGTGCCTTTCCATATAGATAAACATTACACAGACTGAATCTATGGATAGTTTCACAGTTTTCTGTAAACATGGGAAACCTAATCTCCAACCACGAAGTTGTTCTCTTTTATTTATAGTACAGTGCGGTAAGCAACTCACGGCGACATGTTTGACCATATAGACTGGGTCCTGTTGCAAAGTAGTTTTTACCGATTTGGGCCAGGCACCCCTGACAACATTTTACTTTAATGTGAACCAAATGTGAAGACAATTACAGAAGTAACATTCTCCTGAAAAACAATGAATCAGCACTGGCCTTGGTTCATTAGTTTAGTATACATATTGTGCAAAATGTGTTGTCATGGAATATTTCCGTTTTTCTTACCAACCCCCTCCTCACTCACTGTTAACACCTTACCGGTAACCAGTCGCTTCTGCCGGGGCCTCGGGTTGTTGCTCTTGACACCCTATCGGACAAATTCTGTCACCACACCTGTTTGGGATACCAAGGTTTTTCCATACTCATCAGTGCCACACCCAGTTCAGACGCAGAATCACAGTGACAGATTTATATCAGAGTGCGATATCCGGTCTGCAAGCTAGAGCGTTCGGGATGCCAAATTTGTCCATGTTCGTGCCACACATAGAGAAGATTCATAACTACAGTGACAAATTTTAGTTTTTCTGACGTAAGTCCCCAAAAGCAGTAAGGTCCAGGTCGACATTCCTGTAGGTATAACATGAATAGCTTTCCAATGAAAATTCCTGGATCCGCCACTGCTACTATAATTTTATCTAGTTCTTATCAAAGTGGTCTGCCAACAGTAGTGACGTTACGGGTGCATTTCCCCATCCATTTGCCACCTCCGCGCGTTTCCCAACTAAACATGTTACTTACTTGATAAGAATTAAAACCGTTCGAGCGGCTTTCGCCGCTCATTCGGAATTTGGCCTAATAATTTAAATGAGAGAAGGTGTCTAAGAATAGCTGAGGGCTTGGTCTAATGATACTTTTGACAATTTAAATTAAGGTGCTGGAGGAAAGCAAAATACAGATGCTGGGAAGAGCAGAGCGTATTGGTTCGGAGTCCCAAAGGGGAAGAAACTAATTTAACCTACCCCCCTGACTGCATCATTACGTCTCCCTAATGGACAGCTTGCCGACAGAGTAACTATTCCAAAGCCCCATGCAACAAGTTCTTCTATCGTCCATCCTCCATACACTAAAAAAACCCTCGTATCATCAAATGGCCCGTCATTAATTCCAGTTAGGCTACTATAAAAACAAAATGGTTAGATTGTAATCATTGTTATCTACTTAGTTCGCATATATGGTCATCTGAAGATAATTAATGGTCACATCCTAATGTTCACACTTTTATATCTCAACAATTAATTTGGAAACCATGAAATCGGACGATCATCTTTTCAGTTTGCCCCAAAGGCTTAGGAAGCTGTTCGAGACGGGGGATGAACCTCGTTTCGGATCGCCGTCCTGGGGGAGGGGTCTAAGGGGAGGGGTGTCCCCTCCCGTTTGGAAAATTTTGGGATATTTAAGGGATCTTAGATGCCATTTGGTGCATCATTTTGGGAAAATTTTAAGGTAAATTACTGCAAATATTTGACATTTTTATAGGAAATTTTTTTCCACTTTTGGGGATAATTTTTGGACATTTGAGGGACCTTGGATGCAATTTTGGACAAATTTTAAGGTAAATTACTGCAAATTTTTTATACTTTTTACAGGAGAGACAAATAAGGGGTTTTCGTCCTTGGAAAGTGGGGGCTGAAGCATACTCCCGCCCCCACAATTTTCGCTGAAGGGCTGTAGCCCCCAGCCCCAGCTCCCTACGCCCTTTGTTTGCCCCCTCCGCCCCTACATTCCGCGGACTGACTGGGTCGATTACTCGCATGTGTTTCAAGTGTTTCTGACAAGTTTTCTGAAATATTATGAAGTGAGATGTCTACAGCTACGCATACACATACATTTCTTCTTCTTTTGGTTCTAACCCTCTCAGAACCGACTAAATCGCATACAAGGGCTTTCTAATTCCCAAGTTGTGCTTGCGAGGCCCCGGAACCCCTGCTGTAGCTGTAGATGTGCCTTCGGTACTCTTATAGGCCTATGTGAAACTTCCCTCTCTCTCAGTGGCATAATGCATACGAAGTTGTCTCATAAATTTCTTTTAGGCAGCATGAGTGGATTAACTTTTCCAAAGCCCAATGGAACCCCTGATATTATCCATCGTCCCAACCTATAATTTCTTCTGCATCATTAAATATTTAGTCCAAGTTAAACTATAGGCTACCACAAAGTGTCAAACTGTGACTTTTATGGTCTGTTAAGTACGCATCCCAGGTCATTTGAAGATAGGCTAGTTAAATCTTCATTCTAATGACCACAAATTTGTAAATACCCTAGGGCTTTCGAGGTCTTCTACCCTGGTCTCACTGAGGTGTACGGTCCCTAGAACCCACACAAGCGGCCTGGACCCTGCGCCGACAGTGGAACGTTTTTCACTACTACAGATCCGTGGGCCTACTCAATCCTAATGTTTGTGTGCCCCTCCGGCAGAACATTATGCCTCCTGCTCCGAATAGTGTGTCGGGGTAACTGGTTACATACAAGTCTTGCTTGTGCTTGTGCTCGTAAACTAACGATATCTCACTTAAATGGCGTTTCATAAACTTCTAAAATATCTCACCATGTCGACTCCTAAAATTAGGATGTCGACATGGTCATATAAATAATCTCACCATGTCTACTTCCAAAACTAGGATGTTGTCTTGGTCAATTAAATTATCTCACCTTTTCGACTTTCTAAATTAGTATGTCATCTTGGTCGGATAAATTATCTCACAATGTCGACTACCAAAATAAGGATGTCGTCTTGGTCGGATAAATTATCCAACCATGTCGACTACCAAAATAAGGATGTCTTCTTGGACAGATTAAATATCTAACCATGTCGACTTCCTAAGTTCGGATATCTACTTGGTAGGATAAATTAACTCACCATGTCAACTGCCTACCGGCAGTATGTCGTCTTGGTCAGGTAAAGTATTTCACCATCATGACAAGTCGTATGGCACTTTGAGAGCACCGTACGAAATGGTCAAATAAATTATCTCACCATTTCGATTTTCTAAAGTGGGATGTCGTCTTGGTCAAATAAATTATCTCACCATGTCAACTTCCTAAATTCGAAAGTCGAC
The DNA here is from genome assembly GCA_009936505.3 of Holothuria glaberrima. Classification (NCBI taxonomy): domain Eukaryota; kingdom Metazoa; phylum Echinodermata; class Holothuroidea; order Aspidochirotida; family Holothuriidae; genus Holothuria; species Holothuria glaberrima. Next base: position 6,334 of record WURT03171136.1, on the reverse strand, counting down.
TTTGTAAGATTAATTAACTCGCCATTTCGACTGCCTACCGGCAGTATGTCGCCTTGGTAAGATAAATTATCTTACCATCATGACAAGTCGTATGGCACTTTTAGGGCGCCTTACCAATCGCTGAAGCAAATTTTTACACCGTTTTTTCTTCATCTGTATTTTCTTGTCACACTCTATTCATTCTGTTGCCAAGTATTTTAACGATTCAGAAAGCTTAAGAGTTTGGAGCATTCGTCAGAGTGTAGTATACTTCTCTGTCGTTTGAAAAAGTTTTGAAACGTTTATTTGTTAAAAAAAAATAGATAAGAGGTTGAATTTTGCTGCAGCTTTTTGTAAAGCGTCAGTCTGAAAGTTTTCTGAAATACTTAAACTTACTCCCAGTCCATTTTCTGACATAAAAAAAATTGATGAACCGTTATATGCATTCGAGGGTACCCAATATGCAAGGATTATGCTATTTTTAAAGACTGAAATATTTCTAATACTTATATAACAACATGACGGAATCTAAGAGGCCCTTTGTGATTTCTTCCCTAATTTATAAACAAAAGCCAAAAACAAGACAAACTAAGAATTAATCTCAGACCTTTTTGGTAGCAAACTATCATCAATGGCAATTATGACGATAACCATTTTAAAAGCATCTGTTCGCTAAAACAAATAATGACTTATGGTATTTATCATATCTTAGGCTCTGCTTCATTTGAGCAATTTCACTCTTTTCATGGCGTCAATGGTCATCCTACTCTATATACTAAGAAGTCATTGTGCTTCTTATTTTGGGTTTTACATCAGATGTTCATTGGCTTTGCCATAGATCAAATAGTGTGAGCCACTTTTCGTAGCAAATGAATGCATTCAGCAAAGAAAGTTCCGGACAGATATACTCTTACGGAATAGCAGATTGAAAATTTTCGAACATTACAGCCTTTTATAATTGTAACTCATCTGACGCTGTAGTAAATAATATTACTATAATACTTAACTGCAGAGGGAGCTATTCCCCTTCATAAATTGTGAACTGACGTAATGACCCCGTGGTCACAATATCTCGTCTAGGTTACCAAAGGAAAGTGTTACTGGTTTGTGGGACCCTGCGAATAAATAATAAATAATAATAAGGAATTAGTAAATCACTTAAATGATTTTAACAGTCTTCACCTGATTTTGAAAGCATTGGAAAATAGTAAGTTTCAATGTTCCGTACAAAATTAAGAAATGTTTCTCACTAAAAATTCTTTGTAAACATTATTTACAAACAAATCACGGCACTTCATCAAGAGAATTATATCATGTTTACACTGCTTATGTTCTCAATCAACTATACAAATGAGCTATCTGCTTCAAACAACGTTTTCAAACTACTACACAATTAATCACTCTTAAACATAGTTTGGTATAAAAAACTTCAGTTGGAAGAAAAGGTAGAAATAAATGCAGGTTCCGGGAAGGAAATTTCATGTAATGAAAAATTTTGCCCGATCCGCGTGCGTCGGTCACGGTTTGCACTCCATATCATGACCGTTATTAAGGTAATAATACCATGGATCTATTCTGATCACGACTCTTTTCCGAAACACAGTGGTACATCTCCAACATATGAAGGCGCCTGGCATCAATATGGATCTTTCAATTTAAATTGTAGCATAATGTGGAAGGTGTGAAATACGTATTTTCTGTTGAACATATTTCAAAAATATTGCCGAGTGCTTCGCGCACAGGTATTTTCGGTATAGACGGTGGTTGTTATTACACTTACAACGAAAAACACTCTGGAAAGCGCTTGTTGTTCCTTCACTCCTTTTGCATTTCCTATAACGGAAGTCTTTCATCACCCCCCCCCCCTTTCACTTCCCATTGCTGGAAGCTGTTTGCCTGGATTTCCATTCAAAATTAATAAAAATACGATAGTTGTAGAGTGTTCGTCATCATACTGTATAGTGTCATTTGGATGTCAGATAATAAGCATCATGACAGTGCCCCATTTTATATAATTAAAATGGCATTACCTGATTAAGAACGGGAAATGTATAACACTGCCTTGTCCAAGGGGTTGGAATAATGTTTAAGAGGTCCATCCAAATAACAAAGATAAGTATAGATCTCTCACTTAAGTAGTTATTCCAAATATTGTTTCAATTATTAAAAAAAATACAACAAAAACTATGAAAATCGATAATGCGTGCACTACAACCTTTTTTTCACTCAAGTCTAGTCCTGGTCGAACAAACCAATGGGAGTGCTCTGATACATGAATATGCAAAAGGCAGCACAACGGAAGATGTCCACGTTTATGGCAGCTAACGAGCACTGAACACATGATATTCCCGCTTTAGCCTATGTACCATTTATACGTGTTTTTCGCATGAATCTGAAGGCAGACTGAAAGAAAATACGAGCATTTTTAAGTTTATTAACCCACGAGACTGGCCATCGATATAATATGACCGAAGTGGTAATAACGTAACCTGTGGTGTCCGCTTAATCACCAAACACTTGTGGCGCCACTGAGCTGAGCCACGTCCTGAGAGGGACACACCTTCCCATTTGACCTTTCCCCCAGGACGGCCATCACTAATTGCTCAAGGATCAACATTCTTGCAAATTTTACCATTCCAATCAAAGTGGTATGGTATGAATGATAAGAGTTTGAAATAAGCCTACGTATTTGCTGTAGTCTTCTCCACAAAAAAATGGTCATTTCTAGTGCATGGAGGTGACATGCTAGAGAAATGGAAAATGATAGCATCATTTTGCACAAAAACCCCATCCTGAGGCAAACATTTACAAAGGGGGAGGGGCACCTCTCTCCTCCTCTTGGACCCTTCGCACATGACGGCAATCTCTCCTCCACAAGCCATCGTCAACTCCCACGCCCCTTACAGCAAAATCTAAATCCGCCCGGGCCCTGCTTTAATGTTAAACGTTACGTCAACCTTAGTGAAATGTTCTTCTTTAATACCAGTCTGTGCATAGGCGTAGAACGCTCTTCGAGATTGAGGGGCTTAATGTTGTTTCGGACCGTCGTCCTGTGGCAAGGGTATGCAGGGAAAGTTACTGCACACATTTGACTTTTTTACTGAGGAAACAACTAAGGGATTTTCGTCCCTGGATTGATGAAGGCATACCTCATTATTCGACTGGTAGCTTGATCCCCACCAATTTTCCTATGCCTATGATTCTGTGAACAACTATAATTGCCAACCAGTAGTTGAAAGTTATAAAACACTTCGTGCAACTCTCGAAAAGCACTTCATTCAAGTTTTCAAGTTTAGAAAGTCCAAGTAGTTAAAACAATCCCATCAAGTTTGTCCAACTCGTCCTTGAAAACATACTGTCTATCACCGTAAATATGAACCTAAAATGCTCAAGTCGAGTATTTTTTATGAAGCTTCTATGAATTCTTAGTAAGTTCCACTGCAAAGGGTAATAGCTGCTGGTGTCTGTCAATTGAAGACTGGGCTTTATCCTTCGACATGATCAAGCAAGTAGGTGTTCTCATGCTACAACCGATAATGTAAAAATTAACCGATCTGTAAAAACGACCGATAATGTAAAAAAATACCGATAATGTAAAATCTGCTCTAACTTAGGGACAATGGAACTAAAATTGGCCCTTTGAAGGCGCGTATATCCCACTACGACCAAGATAAGGGGAATTCAAACTGACTTCGGAACTGTGATCAGCGTCGTCGATTACCTCTAGGACACAATTTTCATCAAATGTGAGGTTTCGATTTCAGCCCCTTCTTCCCCTGGTTCGGGGGAATGGGTGAGGGGAATAACATTCCTTCAGCTTTAGAATAACGATAACAACACTCCTGCGTTGCTGATTTAAAATTGTAATTCTCAATCCTTTAGTTTTTGAGATATCTGGTTTTTATTAGAGGGCGCCCTCTAATGGACCATATGCAAATTAGCTGTGTCATCACTATAACCCACCTTCATGTCATAAAATACTTGAGGTCCTTTTATGATATTTTTTTTATCGTAGTTAAGTTTTTTTACTTAGGGCGTGAGACTCCAGTCTTCCAAGTTTAATGTTATTACATTTGCTCAATGGCGTAGCCACGGGGGGGGGGGAGGCAGAGCGCCGCCCTGAAAATGGTAACTGGATTTTTTTTTTTTTTTTTTGGAGGACGGCAGTATTTCTGAGGGGCGGCAATTTTCACTCGGAGGGCGAGTGCCCCTCTATAAACCCGTTGTGGGGAACACTGGGATCTAAGATAAAAAGAAACAAAATATAGCACCATTTTGCATCTAAGCCCTTCGAGACAGCAAAACAATTTCAAAAGGGAAGGGGACTCCCCTTCCCTTTATACCCCTCCCCCAGGACGGCAGTCAAGAATGGGGACGATGAGTCGGCTTTGTCCCCCCTCACCCAAAAAATTGGCTATGCCCCTGCTTTTGCTAGGGAGAAGAACCCAACCTATATCGATTATATCCTAAACGGCGTGAAGGTTACTAATGCTGACTCCATAAAGTACTTGGGGCACTCGTGACCAAAGGAAACAACCTATTCAGTATGTTTGCAGCAAAGGCAATAGAATTCTAGGGGTATTTCAAAGGAATTTGTCATTTTGCTATAACGATGTGAAGTTAGCTACCTTTAAAAGTCTCATTCGTCCTGTTTTGAAGTTTTCAAGCAAAATCTGGGATCAAGGTCAGACTTTCCGCATAAGCTGGAAACTATTCAGAGAAGATCGACCCATTTTGTTGGTTCTAACTTTCAATGAGGGCCAGGATCTGTAACCTGTCTCTTTTAAGGATCTTGATCTTACTCCGTGGGCTAAGCGTCGTACGCAAGACATGCTGATTCTTTTTACTAAGAGTGTCTTTGGTCAGGCTCGTGTCTATAGACAGACTTCGGCATTCCCACCCTCGAGTACCCGATTCATGTATAATCTACACTTGTGCCCTCTGTGCACAAAGAAAACAGCTGGAAATTTAGTTTCCTGCGCAAAACGGTCAAAGACTCGAATAGTCGACTACCACTGTTGATTTAAAATCCCTTAAATCATAATGATCCAGTGAGCATTATTGCTAGTCACATTAGGGCTTACGCACGTCTCGACGCATGGTTGGTGAGGTAATGTCTCTGTGGATGTTGCACCGTATCTCGACAGTAGAAGCATATTTTGTTGCTTTACCAAGATTTAATATGTATTGATTTCAACCACAAATTGTTGGTCTTGTTCCAAAATCTCACTTTAGGTTTTTGGTGATATCCTGATCATCGGACCGGAAGGTCGGTCGGTGCATGTACATACATGTAAATACAAGTCTACTCTCTGCCCTGTGTGGTAGCCTAGGCTATTTCTATCCGAGTTGTCACCCCGACTCTCTAAGCGTCCCTCGTATTTCTACTTCCAATGAAATGAACGAAACTAGTAGCGAACTATGCAAAATATGGATAGGCATACAATATATGAATTAGTTTGGGATGAAATCTCATTAATATATGTTGTGGTTGTATGTACTTTATCTTTTTCTTCATTATCAACAAAATATTCCATGTAAGATGCCTATTCCATGTATGATGACTATTCCTAAACAAAGGTTAAGAATATATATTTTCAAAGAACTTTCCAAAAGCATCGTTCTGGGGCACATTATTATCTTTCACTACATTGTGTAGCAGCGCAAATGTACCAAAACCTGTCTTCTTTTATAATAGCTTTGCCTTTGTACAAATATTTTACGATTTACGTTCATGTTCACAACCTGCTGCGGTTACCTAAAGTCTACTTTGTCAACTTTCATCTCATTTCACCTAAATCAAAATTTATATATGTAAAACTGGGCAAATGTTATTAAAATGGGTATAACTCCGATAGAGAAAAACGTGAAGAAATTGAGCGGAACCAGGGCCGTAGCGAGCGGGGTGTGTCACGCCCCCCCCCCAAATCTTTGGTCGCCGTCGGCAAATTTTTGGTCTGTTGGCAAAAAAAGGAAAAGGGAGGCGGAAAAGAAGAGGGAAGAAGGGAAATGAAAGGGGAAGGAAGGGAGTGAAAGGAAAGACGGAGAATGGAAAGAAAAAAAAAGAGAAAGAGATTACGACAATTCACGGTCAGTTTGTTATCGGCTATTTCGATTTTCGGCTCTTCATCTAATTGGCCCATTCAAATTGCCCGTCAGCAAATTCATAATGTATGTGACGGCCGTATTAATGACCGTCGTCAGACGAGTGACCGATTCCTTCGACAACTCGAAAAAGAAAGGGCATTTAAGGCTTCCGTATGCGCTATTTAGGGTCATAAGGTAGCGCACCACTAATTATTGTCCCATTGACTTACACACTAAATCAGGCTACTTCCCCGCCCCCTAGATCCTT
>WURT03171125.1:0-10477 GCA_009936505.3 Holothuria glaberrima | reverse complement strand
ATATAGTGTCGTATAATGATAATCACTTCAATCAGGAAGTTTACTGGCAATCCGCTGGTTCAAGAAATACAACAGAATGAAAGACTTACAACGATGTGTAATTATGAAAGAAAAAATAATTTTCAAGTTAAACATTTCTAGGTATGTTTAAAATCAAGAAGTTCATGTTTCGCATAGGTATTGTCCAAGTTAGCAGGCATAGAAAGTAATCTTTGATGTGTCTGCCAAGGATGTTTATACACCTCTCGAGATGAAACTCAAGAAGGGGACTGGTAATGACATTTATTAAAAACAGATTAATTTATATGGTGGAAGGGTCTAAGTTCGAAGACAAGGTTTGAAGTACCCCGATTTTATAACGTTCCTTTACCCGTTAACATTGTTCTATTTGCTCAAATACGAGTTAGTACATCAGAAAAAATAATTGCTTCGTAATGCTCGGTTGGGCTGTTCCTTTGCTTTGACTGTGAATAATTGGGCATTTGTAGAAGTAGTTAGACCTTAAAACCCGTTCGAACTTTGAACCACCCACTATATTTAATCTGAATGACTGCTTGGCAAGTGGTGTGCTAGTTCTGGTTTCACCATTAAGCGAGAAAAGTCGGTGAGAAAGAAGTAGTCAATTATTTTCCACTCTTCGGAAGAAAATTTGTACTATTGTTTCACAGTCCGTGTGTGAGTGACTTAACACAATGGACAACTGCTTTATCAAAGTATTTTTGCAAATGAAAGAGTAGGTTTCCGTTGAGCACTATTCAATGAATGTAACAATTGTAAAAGTCTTGGTCTCCAGTATACTGACAATACCGTTTTCTGTTATTGCTTCAGGATGAAAATCGACACAAAAAGTTAGCCGATGCTGCCAGAAACTTTATAACGTCTGTTGCTCTAGACGGTAGTTTTGTTGGTATTGTCGACTTCGACGATGATGGAGTGATTATAGAGTATCTCACATTGATCAACTCAGATGACACCAGGCACAGGTTGGCAGAAAAAGTTCCAGAAGATGCTGGAGGTGGTACATGTATTGGTTGTGGACTTGAAAAGGGACTTGAGGTAAATGTGGTTCATTCTCGGTCTTATTTCAGCATAAACAAGTGCGAGATGAAGTCGCAAGCAAAGATGTTTAAGTTTACCTAGATATACAAGTATAATTGATGTGAATTCTGCATAACAATAGCAGTGGCACCGCCCGAAGGGTCGGTAACGGGGAAGGGCACCACTAAGGTCGAAGTTATCGACCGGCCTCAGAAAGCCACAAAAATTGGTATAAACTTAGTGTACTTATGATGTCGGCCAAAACATTACCTCGTAGATGGCCAGCCACCACCTCCCGTGAGCAAGTTATATACAAATGAAACTCTACCACTATACTGAGATTTCTTACCGACAATGTAGTCTGTAGTGGAACTGACAACGAAGGCATAAATATGCCTCAAAGTCAAATCTGAATGAAATTAGTTTACACGTAGATATAATTGATACTTTATCATACCATACTACACAGAATACCTTGTCTTTTGAAATACACGATATAAAAGAGGACACGTATATTTGTATTTTCTAATTATAAAATGACATGACATGTTAACGGAGTGATTTTATGTTTTCAGATTCTAACTGAAAATGATGCTAATCCTGAAGGGGGTGTTGTTGTCCTTATTTCTGATGGACATGACAATGTTAACACAGACCTTAGAAAACAAATGAAAGAGAAATACATTGAGGCAAGTGTTGTGATTGATGCAGTAGCATTCAGTAACACGGCAGAAGAAACTCTACAGAAACTCCAGCATGAAACAGGTAATAAATACAAAGTCTAGGCCGACGTTGCGGGGAAGGCCCTACCTCCACACCAAATCTACGACTTGCGGTGTTTTTGCCAAATTCAAGTTTGGTGCAAATTTAGAAAGCAGACGAAAATAGGGCAAATACAAAGAATCATTCCTTGAGGCAATATACACATCTGCCTGAATGGTAACATGATCATACCTGAGGTGGCAATGCGTATTCAAAGGTGGGGGCATTTGTCCGTAACAACGATCCAACAATGCCGGAGCCCCCATGGGGGGGGGGGGGGTGAAGCGCTTTCCAGAGGAAATGGGGTACAGTGGCTAACCTTAAGATTCCCGGTTAACTCCAAGAGGGGATGTTTGGCAGGTTTCAGGAGAGAAGTCCCCGAAAGTTCCTGAAACTCTGAGCATTACAAATCTGTGTGAAAACATGCCCACTTAACAGAACAGAAGTAACTGTACACTGTAATAGGAATATTTTTAAATGAAAGTGTTTGGAGTATGGTGGTTTATGACACAGAAGATGCCAGGTTTTTGTGAGCCTCCCAGGAAAATGTGGGGAAACAATACTGTTACACCAAGCTATCACAGTTCTGGGAACTTTGCGATTGTAATCAAGACTTCATGTATAAGTCAATCAAGTATAAGGTTAGGACAATTCTGTTTGATTGGTGAGTCCTGGGCTTTCCCAGAAGGGCTCTTGTTATTATGTTTGCTTGTCAATAGACCTACCAAAATTTTTCAAGAATTTCGGCATAAACCAGGAGTAACGGTCAAAGCTCGGAGGTCATGGATTAAATTGCGTGGAAATCGTTATGTGTATAGTTTCAAAAGGAAACATTGCCCTGACATGACACTTCATACATATCATGGCGATGCCAAGTTCTATCGTATTGTTGCTATGGACCCCGAGGTCAATATTTACGTAATTATCTGTCAAATGTATAATTTAACGCAAATTCCTGCTAAAAATTTATACTAGTTGGCTGGACAAATTTTCTTAAAAGTTGGTAGGGACACAGGCGTATCAGTCAGGGGCAGGAGATCTGTGCCACCCCAAATGTTTGGAAAAACCCAAAATTCGGGTACAATCTGTAAAGGTTTGAGCAATGTCTTTCTGAAAAGGCTTTAAGCCCTGTCCACACCACGATCATACATTTGTTCAAAACTGTATCTTATATGTGTATAAAGATATTCTTGAACAAATGTTTGATGTAGACGGGCTTCCCAGCAGAGTTGGACAACGTCAAAAATGTATAACGGTGCTCAAATGCTTAGCTGCAACAAATGTTCAAAATATTTGAAACGTCTCTTCTCACCATTTGCTTATTACTTATGATCGTATTTAGGGAACTCATCGCCCAAACATGAGTAATTTTTTATTACATATTTAATCATAAAATTAAAAACATTTCAAGTCTGAGGAGTTTGGGGACACATTATATGGAGCATGAACATTGCACGTATGATATATGTCGCTGCATTATCCAAGTGGAAATCTGGGATACAATATCATACGTTTGCATGACGATTTTCATGCATTGTTCTGGTTGAAGACCCTTGAAATTGGATCTTTGTAAGGACTGTGTATGTAGGGAGCTATTGGCGATCGGCTACAAACTTGTCTTTATTGAGAACTAAATGTGTATGCTTTTGTTTGCTTTTGTTTTTATTGTTTTGTTTTATTTTGATTTTTTTGTTGTTTTTTCTTCTCAAAGAACGTTTCTTAAATTTCCAAACAATGAAACCGCAATATAAGAAGTTTTCAGATATAAGTGAAGTACTAAGGTCACGTAATGTGTAGGGCATTCGATTAAAATTTCCTTTCCTTCCCAAAAGATGGTGGTAGGATTCCGCTATGCTGGCGTCATGATGGTATTTTAGAAATGCCCCCTTTACGTTACAAACCCCTTTGTAACAAACCCTGCTTCTAAAGGATTTGTACAAGCTGCAGTTTTGTCGTGCTTCGTTCAGATTCGCACACTTCAAATTCACTTAAAATTTTGTAGGCTTTTGACATCTTTCTCCATTATGCCCCCATCGCCAACCTTTGTTAACGAGCAAAAGGTTATTCTCGTTTGAATTTTGTCTGTGTAGAGGTTACAACCATTTTCACTTTGCTAAAAAGTAAAAAGGTCAGAAATAAAGTTTACATAAACTTTATTCCCTTTCCTGCTCGCAGGTGGCCGTTTATACTATCAGAATGATGATCCGGATTCTACTGGCCTGCATGATGCATTTCAGGCAACGATGGAAAGGAATGTCAAAGATTATGACAGAAGGATTGTGGTTGGTTACAGTCCAAAATCAATGCCTACTTTTGTTAAAATGTCTATACAAAGACTTGTGTCTTTCTATTTAAAAAAAGATTCTTCAATGATTTTAATGCTATACGTGCAAGTAAATGAATTTCTTTCTGCAAAAGATATCTCTGGCGAAGAGCTGAAGGTCTAAAACGTGACAAACGTTTACTCCCGAACGAGTTCTGCTCCACCAAAGGAGCTACGTCCCAAGGGTTAACTTAGACTGATCATGACTAACTCTTGACCTTCAGACCTCTAGAGCATGGGTCTGTCCGGAGTGGCCCCGTTTTAGATTCGCTGAAAAGAACAGATACTACACATGAACTTAACCAAAACGCCGAGAAGCTTTAACCATGCTCAAACAAAGTTTACTTATCTATGCTGATGAATTGCAGAAGTATATCACAGTACCCGTAATGTGTGCAGTTTGCTTATACCTAACAGCGATATAAACTGAAACAAACTATAGACATTAAGTTCGAAATCATAAGTACGACCCACATAAGTGTACTATGTTAGGAGTGTAAAGGCGCTGCCCATCTGCCAACAGTCACTTTTCACAGTAGGAATAGAATCAAATAGAGTTATTTATCTTTAGTTTTTGATTCCTTGCCGCAGGCCAAAGGAATGTAGGAGATACTAATGTCGTGTGTGTGTAAATGAGTGAGAAGCTTTGCTTGTAAACACAATATCTCAAGGAGAGTTACTTCGAGGGATCTCATACTTAACATGTGAATTGCCCATATTCAGTTGATGATCCCTATTGTTTTGGTGGAGGTAAAAGTTTATTTGGGGTCACCAGAGGTCAAAAGGTCAAAAACCTTGTAAACACAATATCTCATGAAGAGTAACTGTGAGGAATCTTATAATTAGCATGAAGATTGCCCATATTAATTTAATTAGATGATCCCTGATATTTATGGTAGAGATGAAATGTCATTTGGGGTCACCAGAGGTCAAATGGTAAATACCTTGGAATTTACTTGTAAACACGATAACTTCAGAAGAACAAACGTGAGGGATCTCATACTTAGCATGTAAATTGGTCATCAGTCGATAATACCTCTTGTATTAAGTGGAGGTCAAAGGTCATTTGGGTCACCAGAGGTCAAATGCTAAATACCTTGGAAATTGCTTTTAAGCTCGTTATCTCCAGAAGGATAAGTATAAGGGATCTCATACTTATCACGTAGATTGCCCATGCCAAGTAGATGATCCAAAGTGTTTTTGGTGGAGGTCAAAGGTCATTTGGGGTCAACAGTGGTCAAAAGGTCAAGACCTTGTAAACAAGATATCTCCAGAAGGGTAACTGCGAGGGATCTCATATTTAGCGTGTAGAATGCCCATATTGAGTAGATGACTCCTATTGTTTTTGTTTGAGAGCAAAGGTCATTTGGGGTCACCAGAAATCAAAAGGTCAAAATCTTGTTAACGCTGTTTCAGAATAAGGGTAACTGTGAGGATCTCATACTTTGCTTGTGGATATTGCCCATATTCAGTAGATGATTCCTTTTGTTTTCTGGTGGATATCAAAGGTCATTCGGTTCATGAGAGGTCCAAAAATGAAAACCTTGTGAACACGTTATCTTCAGAAGGGTAACTGTGAGGGATCTCATACTTAGCATGTAGAATGCCCATACTGACTAAAGTGATCCTACTGCATTTGTCGGAGGTCAAAGGTCATTTGGGGTCATGAGAGATGAATGGGTCAAAACCATGTTTACACTATAACTCAAGAAGAATAACTGTGAGGGATCTCACACTTGTCATGTGGATTTTTCGTTTTGAGGAGATACTTCCTTTTGGTTTTGGTGGTAGTCAAAGGTCATTTGGGTTCATAAGTGGCCAAAAACTTGTAAGCATGTTATTTTAAGGAGGAGAACTGTGAGGGATCTGATTCTTGGCCCGCGGATTTTCATATTTAGTATGTAGATCGCCCCATAGGGTAGGTGATCTTTATTGTTTTAAGAAGAGGTAAAAGGTCATTTTGGGTGACAAGATTTCAAAAGTTTGTGACCTTATTAACATGATATCTCAAGTAGGATAACTGTGAGGGATCTCATGCTTGTCATGTGGGTGATTCATTTTTGTTATAATATATCATATGGCAAACCTGAGGAATCACTAAGCCTTTAGGCTTTCCGGTTTTTTCTTCTGATGACAGCTTCGGTCTGAGTCTTCCATTTACAACGTTGCAGAGTCAAAAGAAGGTGGCATCTTCATCGATTCAACCATTGGTCGAAAAACTGCTTTTGAATTTTCTTATTATTTAGATCATGAACCGAGTTTTGCAGGTATTTATCTGAGAATACGTTATACGGGATATATATTTACACAGCCTCTACATGTCAGGCGCGGTTATTACCTTCCATTTATAACTTACATAAGTTTCATAACAGCTGGACGCGGAATTTTTCTCCCAGGACGAATGGTGGCGATTTTCGGAAATTTCCATTGAAAACGTGAAATATGAAAAGTAATGCTCAGACCAGGATCAAGGCTAGGGTTAAGATAAAAATGAAATTAACCCCATTAGTCCTGGGAAAAATCACCCCGGTGGGACTTACAATGCAAGTAATGATATAACATCTCTCTGGTGACTTATCAAGCCGGCGTGTACGGGCGTGATTACTGGGCTCAACCCCAAAGGGTTGTCAATTCAAAAGTTTACATTAAAACTGTTTACTGTGCCAAAGCTAGAGAGTTATAACCAGGATAAAGGATGTGTGTTTCCTGACAGTAGCAAGGCCAAGGAAAGACCATATCTGGCAGTGTAAGGAGTCGTTTTGAGAAAAATTTCTTTTGCACGTTGCGTTTCAACCTATTGTGGCACTCTGCTGAGATTGTGTCACGGAGGTTACAATTCCAGTCCCAACCCACCCTATTCGATTGTTCCCAGTGGTCGTTTAATGAAGATAGTTTTAAAAACAATTCAATAGCTTCAAGTATGGTACGTTTCAAGGACAAATGTGATGATACCAAGAAGGTTTAAGAATTTTTGTTTTATTTACTAATTTTTGATTCCTTGCCGAAATAACGCTGGCGAATGTGTGCATGTGTGTATGTATGCATGTTTGTGACGCTTAGCCTGTAAGCACAATATCTTAAGATGGCAATGATGGATACTTCTTATACTTGGAATATAGAATTATTACATTGAGGGGGAAGATCTCTATTGTTTTTGGTGGAGGTCAAAATTCATGCTAGGTCAACAGAAGTCAAAAACCGAAAACCTTGTAAATATGATATCTCTCTTTAGGAAACATTGGTTCCATTCTTCAACCTTGGCATGTTGATGCGTTATAGTCGGAAGTTAATTCGATTGGTTTTGGTAGAATTCAAAGTTTATCTGAGGTCACCGGAAAATAAGAAATTCTTAAAACTGCTTGAAAACACGATATCTCAATATACTTGGTATATAACTGTACCTTATTGAGAGGAATAACCCCATTGTTTTCAGTGGAGGTAGGAGGTCATTTGAGGTCGTCAGAGGTTAAAAGAACAAAAACCTTTAAAATCACGATATTCTAAGACAGGGATGATGGATACTTTTCAAACTTGGTATACAGATGTGTTACTTTAAGAGAGGGAACCCTGCGGGTTTGTTAAATGTCGATAGTCATCTGAGAACATCAGAGGTGTAACTACGATCACCTCGTTAACTAAATAGACAGTGGGTGGTACCTCCAAATTATGTCCGACGTTTTGTGAACAACGAAAAGTTAGGTCTGAATTTTTTTACCATTTCAAAAAATTGAAGTGAACAACTTTAACATTTTCGCAAGCATAGTCCTAACTGTCACAGTAACATGTCTAATTTGAACTGCCAAACTATGAACACTTATTAACAAGTGTAAAGGATGCTGTGACTATAGAATGATTTGAAAAACCATACATTTCACGAGTTTTGCTCGGTTTCTTACACAGATGGCCCGGGTTCAAAACCTTCCGAAGACACTTTTTTTCTTGTAATTCTCATTTGCGTTATTCGATTTTGGGAGGGGTTCAAAGGTCATGTGAGGTCAGAAGAGGGAAAATTGTGAACCATCATGAAAAATAATATTGTCAAGAAGTATAAATTTGAAAGTAGGACCTCAGTGCATCAAAACGCCCTCTTTTTGCATGGAATCACTAATACTTTGGACTTGCTTTGCGAACTATTTTTTATAACAGCTCTAGAAGTAGTTCTAACGACACCCTCAGGAGAAAAAATTGATAAGACATACCATGGATATGGTACAGATGAAACGTTTCAAGCTGTCACAGTAAGAATCGACGATTTAGCCGAGGTAAGGTAATATAGCTTTAAGGTATACTCCTTCCCTGTCTCTTTCTTAACTTTCCTCATAACTATGTTTCCTTTTTTTCTAATTAGTACAATACTATTTAGACCAAACAAGCATGATAGCAATGAATATGAAGGCTTGTGAGGAGACGTTGGACTGAATGATTATTAATAAATGTGTACGTTATGATCATTTCTCATCTGATTGCAAAAGATTTTGTATGCAGCAAAATTTTTGCAGTAAAGAAGAGGTTTACAAATATAATGCCTAAAATTTGATTGCCCTAATCGTTAGTTTTGGCCAAATATTCTTCACACGGACATAACTGTGATTAAATCACAACAATTACTGATATACAGAGTCATTAAAATGTTTTACGAGTTGAACTGTTCTTCTTAGGCCTATACCTTCGGTGGATGGGCAGAAATAGAGAAGAGGGGCTTTTGGTATAATTTTGGATACCACTACGTGCAAAACAGTGTAAATCAGTAGGGAAACGCTCACATGATTTATTCTTTAGTAAGTACTCGCTGTGACCTGATTTGCTCCTAAGTAGGTGTAGGAACATATTTTCGGCTGGTAATGGTTGGACATTGTTTCAGACCTACCGACCTGGGGAGGGGGAAGTTTTTGATATTTGCTGGTCCTTGATTTGCTGCAACTTATTTTGCAACCAGTAAGAAAAAACCGCAATTTTTTTGATATCCATTACAGATGGAACAAGTGAGGGATTTTGGTCTTTGAAATGTGTGTGTGTGTGTAAAGGGGAATAGACATAGTTTCCGCCCACGACATTTTGACTTTCGTTGAATCACTTTTTAAGTGGGGACTTTATCCAGCCCCCACTTATTACACCTATATTTCTATCGCATATGATAAGGCTCTAAACAGACTACTGGTCTTGCTTCCCTGATCAAAATAATGTTTGTTGCAACAATTGTAATCGGCGGAGAATATGGATAGTATCAATCATCGTTCTGAGTGATAAATAGTTGAAGAAAATGCAATTGTAATCGTTCTTGCTTTTAACAGCCCGGTGCATGGTCATATGTGGTCAGTAACACGTACAATGTGGAACACGAAATTTTCATGACCATATCGTCTTACGCGTCTCAAGAAGGTGTGGACCCCATCATCGCAACAGCAGAACTAAGTGGATCGGTAATCAACATAACTGATCCCGAACCTTTGGTTGCATATGCAGAGATCCGTCAAGGTTTTAATCCAGTGATCAGAGCCAATGTGTTTGCTACTATTGAGCGACCACCAGATGCAGATGGCAATCACTACGATCCTGTCATTTTGCAACTTTATGATAATGGAGCAGGTACCCTGAAAATTTCTGATCCTTTGATTCTTTTAATTATAATTAAAACAAGAAAATAAAAGGTCTGATGTTTAAAAGGTCTTAAAAGACTTTTCAAATATCTCGCCATTTTTTTTAAAAACACGCCATTTTTTAAAAAAAAGTTAGAGTGATGCATTGGGACAATGTTAACGCTTTGAATTTATCATGAGATTCAAACTTAATTTGGAATACAGGTACTCTTATGCCCGTATATTACTCATTCTCTTGATTTTATTTTAAGTTGATCGCATAAAATGAAATCCTTAAAGGAACTTTTGTGGACCTTTTAGAAAGATAAATAAATATACTGTAACGTTTGGGGGAGAGGGGTTGAGATCGGGTAGCGTGAGGCTGGCAGGTTGGGATACTTGGCCGTGATAAGGTATTTCGATTGGCAACTCACGACATCCGAGGAAGCAACACAAAGATGAGCGAAACAACTGTAGATTGAGGCTTCAAACGGTGCATTCGAAATGATTATAAAACGACTTCCGATAAAGCAAAACATATTGCACAAAGTCAAATAAGCTGGAATACACAATAGTTGGCAAGACTTAGCCGAAGAAGTTAGCAAGCTTAACTTCAGAGGCGCCTTTAAACACTCACTGTATAACTTACAGAGCGTCGGCCTGCTAACATCTATAAGTGTAAGCTACCTTGCTAGGATTGCCCTTCTGTTAGCTGCTAGCTGCCCTGGTGTGTACCGAGATTATGAGAGTGAGACTGTTGGACTGTGAGAGTTACACT
>WURT03171113.1:0-28003 GCA_009936505.3 Holothuria glaberrima | reverse complement strand
GGGGAAGACATTTGGCAGCTGCTTCTTTCTCTGGATATGCCTCCGTGACGGCCCTGCACAAACCGGTGGCATTTATGGACTATAGGCTTCTACTTCTGATTTCTATCCATGTCCCCCTATGGATAGTGTTACATAGCAGCAAAATTTAATTGCTATGTTTTATTTTATTTTATTTTATTTTATTTTATTTTATTTTGATTTATTTTATTTTATTCTATTTTACTTTGATTTATTTTATTTTATTCTATTTTACTTTGATTTATTTTATTTTATGCATGATACACATTACAGTATGATCAGGAGTAAAATCTGATCAAATCCAGTGCATTGTTAGATTCGGATTCCATTTTACCATTTTGCCTAACTGTTTTACTCTTAGTGTTAAAGATTTCACAGGAAAATTAAATTTAAAAATAAAAAGAACATATCCAGAGTGCTTGTTTCTCATGTGTATGTTTATGAACAGGAAGAGGTACGATGAGATAAAACCATTTTGTATGTTAGATGAGGCTGTGACAAAGGGGCCCTAGCTGTATGGTCGTTGTGGCTATGGCCAAGGATATATGAAATGGTTGTGCAGAGAATATATTTTGATCAGCTTTTTACTATAATATCATTCGGTTTGGTATGTGATTTTTCTAGTTTGTTTGGGCACTTTGTAGTAGCATATTGAGCTAAGTGTTAAGCCTTCAAAGCTAAATACCAGAAAATACTTTACTTGTCTTACAATTTTGGACTTGGACTCGAGAACATTGGACTCGGACTTAGACTTGGACTCGGACTTGGACTTGGACTCGAATTATGGACTTGGACTCGGACTCGAGCTTGTTGGACTCGACTACAGCCCTGGTTTATATCAAAATAAAACCTCAAGTCACCTCTACTCAGAGTTTACGTTAATGCATTCGTCAGACGGCATATAATATCTGTCATCCCTTAACTGCATGAGTGGTTTTTCTTCTGAATGTTACTGTGACGCCATTGTGACAAAATTTTAGATCTCTCATTGAGGAGGTGTGTAGAGTGATGGTGATGGCCAGTTTTCCAGCTTGGCAGGGGTTGAAGAGACCCGCTGCACCTTTCTGTGTGTTTGATTGAGCCAGTATTTCCTCGTATGGAAAAGTCAACACTCTCCTGCTTAAGCACCCAGATGTGCAGCTTAGATAACTTGGTCTCTTTTTCATGTCTCTTCAGGTTAAACCATTTTTTGTGATATTTGTACCTCTTCTTGGAGGTGCCATCGGACATGCTTATGTAGATTAGTGTGTTGTTCGTACTGGTTCTCTCTGTCTTTTATATGACAGGAGTCAGGCTGTTTATCCAGAGGACATGACTCGGTGACCAGGGGTGTATGGACAGAGTGGCCACTGGGGAAACGTGCCCAAGTTTTCCAAAAATGGTAACCTGGGCCCTCTCTGCTCCTTGTGAAATATGAATATACCATATCCAATCAGAATTCAGAAATCTCCAGGTTGCCCTCTAAACGTCTACAGATGTACTTTTAGGTACCCTTTCTTTTCAAGAAGTTTCTTTTTTTTGGGAGGGGGGGGGACTAAAACCACGTAGTAACTTAATGGGATACTGTCATTGTAAAAAGTGACTGAAAGCTAACAATTTGCCCTCAAATCCGCCATTTTTGGTCAGTCTCTCCAGTGCCTCGCAACACTGTATTTTGTGTATTTTGTTGCATTGTTTGAAGATGGTGATGCACAAAACATATTACACGGCGGTTACTATTGGGTTGGCCACTCAAATTACTATCGGAAATTTGCCCTTTGATCTCACGAAATGGACAACGCTGGCACTCATAGATATCTATATGAAAAAAGAATATGTGTAGTAAACTTACAAATTGTGGGTGTCCCAGTTAAAGCCTGTTTACAGTCCCTGTAAGCCGCCGACAATGTGTCCCGACAATCTCTGTGGGCTGACCCGATAATTTCATCACATATTGCTGCTGCGTCTTGTAGGACGTCGGCGACATTCTGCCAAAACAACAAAAATATATTCGCCGGAGAAGGTGTAATTGGATGAAGAACATCAACGTTTTATCATGAGGGGATGTATCGCAATGCAACAAAACAGATCAACGAAAATAATCGTTTGACTGGAATATTGTGCTATTGTTCAAAGGTGTAACTTATCATGGGAAAGCTAGCTACGATCAGTATATTTGTCAAACCAATAAATTTTAATTGTCGTTTTATCACACTTTTAACAATCATCTGACAATTGATGATAAAGTTCGTTTAAACTCTTACAAAGTGCAAATGTAGTCTTACTCCATAGTTATGATAAAGATCAGTCCTTTTTTAAGTAGAGTGTCTTAACCACCTGAAGATAAAAGCTGATCTGTAATAAATGTGTAAAGCTTTGCGTTTCTTAGATCTTGCAAAATCTGTCCGTGAGGGTTTTTGTAGTCCCACCTTTCCTTGGTGGACTCGGACTCTGGCCGATTCCAACTGAGTCCAAAAACATGAAAGATAGCCTTCATTTTCATTGGTGCTCATTTTGATTAATGAATGGTGGCACAATCAACTAAATTACAGGGTGAACCACAGGCGCGGTTCTAGACCGACATTTTTTTTGGGGGGGGGGGGCTTAGGGACGCTTGAAACGGAAGAATAAAATTTTCTCTCAAAGGGAGGGCATGCAGTATGTTGTGTGATATGTTGGGTGTCCCCCTCCCCTTTGAAAATCTTTCAAAAATTAGGTGTCCTTACTGCAATCTGGTGCCACATATGCTATATTTTGAAGTAAAAGTTGTGTTACAAAATTTGCGTATTTCTTAGGAACTAAAAAAATTGGCATCGGTGAGGAATCCATGGGGAGACAATCGCTCCCCTTTGAAAATTTTTGAAAAATTAGGTGCCCTTACATGCAATCTGGTGCCAAATATGCTACCTTTTGAAGTTAAATTTGTGTTACAATATTTGCGTATTTTTAGGAACTGAAAAAAATGGCACCGGTGAGGGAGCCATGGGGAGAGAATCCCT
The DNA here is from genome assembly GCA_009936505.3 of Holothuria glaberrima. Lineage (NCBI taxonomy): Eukaryota > Metazoa > Echinodermata > Holothuroidea > Aspidochirotida > Holothuriidae > Holothuria > Holothuria glaberrima. Next base: position 25,007 of record WURT03171113.1, on the reverse strand, counting down.
CCTCTTTGCAAATTTTTGAAAAATTAGGTAACCTTACATGCAATCTGGTGCCACATATGCTACCTTCTGAAGTAAAATTTGTGTTAAAAATTACGTATTTCTAGGATCTAAAAAAATTGGCATCCTTGAGGGGGGCATGGACCAATCCCCCTTGCGTACGCCCCTGTAATTCGAAAGAATGAGCGTTACTGAGAGATACGAGCAACCGGACCTGTTCATATGGATGGGAGTAACGACCTGGCCTATAGATGTGACTCAGCGACGAAATGAATCGTTTTTAACTCACAGCAGATGATTAATCCATTCCATTGATTTACATGCATGTACATACTACCATAGATGTTACTTATCTGACCCAAATTTCCATGTTATGAAATCATAAACCTATGTGATTTTGAGACTCAGACGACAATTTCCCCTGACAAACTCATCCATGTACGGACTGGCGTCGAACGTAAGAATGCAGCTGGGTAGGCTAGTAGGCGCCTGCACTGTGGCTACGTACTGTAATAGCCTACATGTATGTACATACTACCATAGATGTTACTTATCTGACCCAAATTTCCATCAAAGCTCCCAAGTCTTGAGAGGCAAGATGCGGGTTCACCTCTGATCTGTCCATTTGTGGACCGCCGGCCTGGGGGTCTACACGCAAAATGGTGGCACTTTTTTAGCAAATTAGTCAAGACAACTGGCTTGCATTTTTATGTTGTAAAGCACATCACTGCAAAAGAACAGAATTTAATGGAAACGATCGTTTCCGGTAAAGTGCCGGCCGTTACCATGAGGTCAAAATCACCGGTGGAACCGAAAAAATCGGTTCCCATGGTTTTGTAACTTTCTTATCCTGGGCTTAACTCACTGCTAGGCCTTGCAAACTACAACACCAAAATAAAATTCTTCTTAACATAAAAGTGTAGAATATTTTATGCTGAACATTAGGTTTAAATATATATATTATTCCATAAAGTTCCTTTATTAATTTTCCCGTTAATTGCACCTCGCAGTTATCACGATCACCCGATAAGTCTACTGCATAGGCTATAGCGTAGCCTAGCAACAAAAAATGTAACTGCCTCTCACTCAGTGTTACTTTGAAATATTACACTAGAATAGGCTCAATACATCTTCATATGTAAACTTTTTTAGGATAGCATAGCAGCCAAAGCAAGTGACTCTCAGGATGAAGAAAAAACTATTGTACGGAAAACTTGTGTGAGAAAAGTTTTCGAAAATATTAGAAAGGCCTTAGTTAGAGTATTTTACACATGTATTCAAGTTATTTTATGAAATGAATGCCATCTAGGTAATTTTGGATGACATTCAATTTTACGTTTGATCTGGCTACCCTGAGACTGAAACACTTACACAGTGATCCTTAGTATAGTAGCCTATATTAAACTGAAATTTAAAAGGACTAGGAGGGATCGTAGGTTCAGATTTTGGACAACATTCCCAGGGTTTAAGAAGCTTAAAAATTGCTTATTCCATCGATTTAAAATGATACTAAAGAAATGTTGCTAACTTCGCCCTATTTTATTAGTTGTATTAGGTGTATCATGGGGCGAATGATTTTGAACAGTTTTGGGGAGTTTAAAATAAATTAATCTGAACATTGCCACATGCGTCGCACGAACGGTGAAGAAAAGTTTAGAAGGCAGCTCTATCGTTGTTCAAAAGCTATTGGGTATGGCATTTGATGAAAGGGGTTTCCCCTGTTGTCAGTTACAAACTGAGCCGTAATAGGTAATATTAGAATATCATCTCCATGGTGAAACGAGTGAACAATTTAAACTGAAGACCTGAGGATTGTATCACAGGGGAATTAACATTCTCTAGACAGACACTACGTGGTCTAGGCATTAACAAGACCATTAGCCTTTCTCTGAAATAAATTTAATAGGAACATGTAAAGAAGTTCTTGCCAAGATTTCAAATATAATTTCAGCATGAACCTACTTGGAATTTCAAAATAGGTCTTACAATTCAGGCTGTGGGGGATTTAATTGGTAGTTAAAGAAGTTGCAAGGAAATATACCTGCAGACCGCCTTGAATGGCGTTAATTCCATCATCAATCGGTTGAAAAATCTCGTTGATAGTGCTTGCAGCTTCTTGCAACTTCACAACACTTTCCACAAGGGCTTTGACGTAGCTATCGAGTACTTCTTGGGAAGCCTGCTGCAGGGCTCTCGAATGATTTACGGCCATCTGATAAAGAAAAAAAACAAAACTTAATTTGAAATTCCTGATCTTCATGTTCGTTGCTATACAATTCCCCCATGCATGGAAGTTCCGTACTTTGATGCTCCATGATCCCTGTCCATATGAGAATTGTGTTCACATGGGATTATCTGCGTGGCATCGGATAAAGAGTTTTTTCAGTTCCCAATCGTGTGACTAGACTGAGAGTCATTGAGATGAGCGTCCCTTAAAGGATGACCACGAGTCTCGGCCTAATCATCAACACCAGAAGATCATCATCAGATCTCTGCCTGTAAAGGATCATGTCATCTTGATATTTCTTGATAAATCCCTAATATCGCTTACTTTTGTAAAAAAAAAAAAGTAAACAGGAGGAACGGCAACTATCCGGCCGAATGTTTGATGACAAGCTTGTGGTCTGATTCACTCCTTTCCCGTTTTATGTAAATGCAATTGTGATATACGTAAAACCGTTAAGTTAAGAAGTATGGTAGTTGTAGTTTTGTGTTCTCAACATAACGCCCATTTTAATGCGAGTAGAGGCCTTAAACACAACACTGAAATCTTGTTCTGGATGGGGAGCTGGTGTACACTGATGGTCATGTGCACCCTCCCAGTGTTTGGGAAAATGGCTAAAGACTACACTCCCTTAAATTGGATGTAGATTGGGTTATTTAATATACTTGCCGCTGGATTTGGACACACCTATTCTTGACATAGTCATGTAAAGAGAAGGCAATGTAGACGGTTTCCTTCATCAGTGTGCAACTAGGATCTCTGATGAACCTGCAATAGGCTGACATTAAATAATATTATATATGTTATTTTAACTACCAAAAGTCCGAAGTTCAGAGGGGCTTTCGTGGGATTTTATTTTTAACATTTTTAAGTAGCTATATACCACTTCCAATCCATCCAAATTTTGCACCACCCACACATTGACATGTCCTCTTTCATATCAATGAAGATTTAACAGCAGCTGCTAATCTTAGCATGAGAAATTCACATCAAAAGAGGACCTAAACCTTTGGTACCACTTTTTCTCGATGAAGAATTTTTTCTAATAGTGGTTTGCCTCTTAACCAAGTGATGTGCTTACTTGCAGGTTGGTGCGCCTTTGCGCCAAAGTCTCTAGCTGCATGACTTAGTTTCCTAATATAAAGTCGCAGTGATTGAGTTGAATACGCCATACGTTCTGTTTAGTGACGTCATAATTCGAAAGTGTAGTTTGATAATACCAAGTCTCGCACGATGGAATAAAGAATTTGGGACAAAAGTTCAATGTCGAGGAGATCCCACCAAAACTGGTGAAAGTCTAATATGCGGTAATTTACGTAACATAATCATAATTTATACTTATACAGTGTTGCATTATTTTTCTGTAAGTACCGTAGGATGGCTGTAAAGCGGAATTATCTCCAAGTGCCATGGCGGCCCGCATGTCGATATCTAAACGGGACAAGGAGGCATGGTTTTATTACTTTGTGATGTTAGTCATGTATCTAGCGCATTCGGAGGAGGCGCTAAGATGCGCTGGCGTATACGTAATAGCGCTAAACCTTATTTGCGAAACTCACCTCGGCGCTACAGCTCATTGACTCTGACGTCACTTCGGCATTGATGTAAATATTCTGTATTGGTCCAGCAAGAAGAAGCCCTATGATGATTGCATAGATCGCAGCACGGCCTTTAGACGTACACAGAGTTGGGAACATCAGAGCCGCAACACAACGAGCACGAACTGCGTCGGAATGAGGAGACATTTAAAAACATAACCATGATTGTCAAGTGAAAAAAAAATTGACTTGCAATCATTTTTCCCATGCGGCATTACTACAGACAAGTAGTGTGGAAATGATGCAAACATTAGACCAGTGGTTCTCAAACTTTACACTTCCTTCCCCTTAGACCATCTTGAATTGTCCCAATGCTCCCTCCCCTACCCCCTCGTCCTACCGTTCAGAGTCGGACGCTCAAGCGAGCAATCAGATAGTCTGAAGATATGTTTATAGGAGTAAACAATAGCTCTCACAAGAAATGTTTCTGCTACAATGTAATCCAAACGCGGAAGAAATTGGACAGAGGAGGTGGAGTTACTGAATTTATAATGTCATTTTGGGATAACTTTGGGTTACAAAATTTAATTTTTCTGTCCTAAGACCCCCTGGATGCCTTATTGTGCCCTAAATCGCTGCAGTGATGTGTCTCAATCGCCAGGGACCCCAAATTAGCTCTAACGCCCCCATTTCCCCGTGTACTCTGTAGCGCCCACCTAAGACTTCCCAACGCCCCCAGGAGGCGGTAGAGACCACTTTGAGAACAACTGCATTAGACCCTGCAGGCTGAAAAATTCTGATATGTGAACGAAGGATAGTGCAGTATTAATTTACAAGGCGCTGACACTCAAACAAGCTTGAGTGCATGCATAGACTAGGAATTTATACTTTTCTACATGCCCCTTGCCGTTTGTTGATCCCAAATATATCCAATACCATCAGTACTGATTTTCTGATTCCTGCTCTTCTTTTCAACGTAACCAAAGAGAATAAAGTGCTACCTTGGAACACGCCCCCCCCCCCCTCCCTTCGAGCTACACGCCTGCTATGGATAAGTATTTCAAGATACATTAGGATCAGTATTGAACCAACAACTGGAGAACATGATTAGCTTTTTTTCTTACTGATCATTGTTTCAAAGCAAGAGTACCATCATTGTTATCCAAGCACGGGGCTCATACAAATAGTCAGGAAGTCGACCTTAAATGGACTTATAGTATAGTATAACAAAAGTATAACAGAAAATGAAAAGTATTTGAAGGAAAGCCGAAAAAAACTTATATTTTATTACCTAGTCTTAAACATGAATATGCATGTCATTTAATGATCAATTCATACTACGCAATATTTGCAGCGAAATTACCTGTTAATGCTAAGCTGACTGCAATGAAGAGTGATGCAACTGACGTTATGACAAGAGCTGCTTTCCATTCATATTCCAATGCGAAGTCCAGTACCATATATAGCCATATACCGAGAATGATGCCGAATACGAAACCAACGAGAGCCTTTATCTTACGATGACTGCTTCTCTCCGACATAAAGATCTCTCTGAAGATGGCAGCAGTTCCTAGCAGACTTTCTGGGATACTGAACATACTGCTACCAGAGCTACGACGTCGTCGGTGCTGTGGGGAGTTCCCCGGAGAGTTTAGACTGTAGGCGCTAACACTATCGACGAAATCTTCCTTTAAACATAAATTACAAATATGAGGAAATAGAATAATGAAGCTCTACATGTCAACAAAAGATTTAAATTCACGTGAAAGGTCCAGGGCCTAGCAGGTTTTAAAGAAGGTTAAAAATAAACAACACTGTCCCGTATCCCGCAAAGGGACCCCTCGTCCAGGGTGTTGGAATATGCCCCTGGAAAACTATTTTGCAAAAATCGCCAAATTGTGCAACCATGTTGTTTAGTACCTGCAATAACATGCTGAAGTGAGTAATTTCATGAGTTCCTGGAGTTTAATGACAAAGAAATCGGATTGAACAGGTGACTTATCTATCTTGGGAGTGAAGAGACTTTCTTGCTGTACACCTATGGGTCGCTAATTCCTCCTTAAATATGTATTTACTTCTTCTTAATTGCTATGCTCCTCAAAGATTTAGCTTAGCTTCATATATCTACCTTAGATGCGAAATCAGTTTCATCTTCACCAACTGTCTGCTTATGATGAGAATTATGATGAGAGGTCGAGAGAGGGGGCTTTGCATTTGTTTGATGCAACCCGACCGAATCCAAGTTCGTCGATTTTTGGTGAGAATTCGTACTGGAAACTGCAGAGCGACTGACTTGACGTTGAAGAGCTTCTCTGTTTGTATGAAAGGGAACGAAAAAAACCTCAGTACAATTAAACGCGTTCCCCAGTTATTTTGATTGCTTTTATTTTACATTTTAAGCAATGTCAATGGCATATGATAATTATACACTATACTGGTATACACTTGAAGTACTTACAAAACTTTGAAGGCTTCATACTAAAGTGCTGATTTAAAGGCACTTTCAGAGTGCTGAGGTCAAATCAGCACCAAAAGTGTTTTCCTAGCACTTACATGGTGCTCAAAGCTATGAGAAGTAACGGAAAAGTAGCCAAACATGACAGATCCATTATGTAGAGGTCTGAAGAACAAGAGGTTGGCCATTTTTAGTCGTGTTGGTCTTTCGAGACGTAGCTCCTTTGTGAAGTACTCATTTGGGAATAATGTTTGGTTTTCGCCCTTCGGTTCTAGAGTCGAGGGGACTTTGCAAAAACATCATCTTGGCTGTCCAGGATGATTTGGTGGCACAGGGTGCCGCTGAACATTACCACCGTTATAAGAAATTAATACAGGTAAACAAACAACAAACAGAAGCAAAAAACTCACTACACTTTTAAAGTTCTGGCATACATAACACTTTTGCAAGTGCTGTTTATAACACTTTCGTGCTGTCCTTTACAGGGTATTAACACTTCATTTTTAGAGGGAATATGAACGGCCTCTCTTTGATTGCACGATTCCTTAACCATGAATCCCCAATGTTATAATTTAGCACTCCGTTTTTATCAGTTTATCAGAATTTTTTTTATCATTTCAGCCAATAAGTGAGTTATATTAGCTAATCATTGTACTTGACTAATGTTTCCCCGATGAATGATGTCATTCAGGTAATGTCTTCTAATAAATTATTATACCTAAGTAATGTTTCCTTTTTAATCATTTAACCTGCGTATTGTTTCCTTACTTTATCATTTTCTCAGAGCAATGTTTCTAAAGAAATAGTTTCACACAGTGTGTCCCTAATTAATTCATTTTACATGAGTTATAGCTCCGAAATTAATTATTTTACCCGAATAATGCCCACCTTATTATTGATTTTACCTTTGTAATCTTTACCAATTAGCAATTAGTTAGACCGGAGTAACGTCTCTCACTTGATGATCTTACCTGAGTAATGTCTCTCTAAGGTCACCTCTCTTTCTCTCCGGTGATGTTCTACTGCTGGATGAAGCAGATAAAGATGGAAGGCCTGCGTTTACATTTGTTGATTTGATGCGGCCCAGTGGTACGGAATGACCCCTAACCTTCCGTCTGCGAACCTTTGACGATTTGTGGTTCTGAATAAAGCAAAGATCAAACAACACCACAATGAATAAGCTGTACATATTATCGTACTCGAGCTTCTAGGTTTTTGTGTTACCATACCTTTTCACAAAGCCTAAAAAGATAAAATCAGAAAAAAGCCTAAAATGGTGACAGTTTAAAAGGATTTTTTTCAATTCCCAGCGACAAAACAAAAAAGAAAACATCTGACCCTGGAGGTAGCCATTGATGTCCTCGGTCCCCATTTCCCAGTTTAAGATATTTTCTGTAATGACTGTCCTGTGCTAGGAGGGGATTCAGTTTTATCTAATCGTAAAGCGAACAGACTTCAGAGTACTATATTAATTGTAAGCCATACACATCCCGCACATCATCTGTAAGAGGTACCTTTGTGAATAGGATGCTATTTCAATTCATCTAAGAAAACAACCAAATGCGACAAAAGGAACAAAACAAATACATGAAGTTTTCTGTTCTGTTAGAACTAATGACCATAGATGTATTACACATTAAAATGAATGAAGGATATTCTCGGGAATGGACAGGCGTCCCTCCGATTTTTCGATCCGGAGATGGTGGCAAGTACTTTACTAGTTCCTCATAATAGTTCTCATACTATGAGATTTGTGCTGAATGTTTTACATGTCCAGTATGCAATGGATATGTATCGTAAATATGTACCACTTATAGAGGTGTATGAAAACCAATGAAGTTGTATGTCGTCAGCTGAACTCTTGGGTATAATTAAAAATGATATTTGAAACTTTTTGCAGTGAATTGGCCCCACATTTTAAGAACATAAAGTATTTACAAGAAATTCGGATGTTGAATGAATACCAGCACTTCTTTCGCTCCCGGAGTATTTTCTAGGACGAATGGAGCAACCCCAGATTTTACCCTAAACCTAACCTAAACATTAGTTTGTTTTCATTTTCCGTGATTTCTATGGAAACTTGTGAAAATCGTCTCATTGATCCTTAAAAAAGAACCGCTAATTCCTCTTCTCCTACCTGAACTCCCGCAAGGGCGTCCTGACTACTCGTCCTTGCTCTTTGACTAATCTGGGCTGGCAGAGAACGATGCTTAGAGTTTTTGTTTGGCTTCTTGTTGACCATCACAAACCCTTCAAAGGAACTCGAATCCGACACTTCCAGAAGCATATCTAGCGAAAAATTTGAGATATCGATAGTTGCCGCTATGTTAATTAAACTTAGTTTAAACTTGTGCTCATCTTTTGTTCCTTTGGTTACTTTTCTTCCTTGTTTAACGGTAACTTTACTACAATGATAAAAACACATAGTGATAAAAAGTTCTCAGATGTCTTCTCATAGAAATGACGTACCATAAGCAAGTACAAGATTTCACCATTAGTTGGAAAACATGATTTACCGGGATCACGTAAACCCGGGCATCGCCCAATGTGTGCATGAAGTAAATAGTTTGCTCGTATTCAATGGCTGCTGCAAACGAGACAAATTTGCATTGGCCAAATTTTTACATACATCCACACAAAGCCATCGTCCATATAGAAGTCTCCCAAACATTGAGACAAGTGTAGGCGACATTGACGGTCAATTGTCGGCTACCTTACTTTCCCAAATCTTTCCAGTGGGCAGGTACCATGACCAACACTCTTTTATCTTTTGGGTAAGTCTCATTAAAGAAGGCACATTAAGATAGCTATTAAATATTTAAAATGTTATTTTAAAGACAGTCATGATATACATGTATGGAACATTTGTGAACCAAAGTCGACACAAAACGAAATCGGAAATGTTTTTTTTTTCTGGCTAAGAGAATAACATTGTTACGACCATATGTGACCTATGTGGGGGGGGGCTTGTCTCGGAAAATAATCACATAAGTGGCCTATGTTTATATGATGCTTAGATCAGTATAATATTATATTCAGCAGCTTAACCAAGAATTTTCATGTGAGGGCGATGAGTGGGGGGGGGGGGTCAAATTCACAACAGAATGGCTCTGGGTGATGACCTGGCCAGAATATTGTATTGTGTTATGCATTTTTTCATTCTAGGGTATCCAGTGGAAAGGGGATCTTATTGTTCCTGCGATTTTATCTGGGTCTAGCGCCCATTGACCCCTCCACGCAACTACTTCATTAAGTATTTACCTTCATCCTCCTCGTTCCCCTCCTCGTTCTCCTCCTCGATTGTTTCTGAAGCTGAATGATTCTGTCGATTTGCTTTCAGTGGGGGTGGAGTCAGTATCGTCTTGCCCCCAGACAACTGAACTAAGTTGTCCCGTACAGGGGAGGCCAATGGGCTTATAGGGATTGAAACTCGTTTATTTCTTTCTGGACTAACATTTGGTGGCTTACTTGCATGACCGCTTTTTTGTCTTTGAATGGCCATGCGCTCCACTGGTGGTCTGAAGAAAGTATTTAGAAAAGAAGAAACTTTGAAACTATACCTACACATACTTCGTGTTACAACTCTTAGAATACCGTGCAGTCTATGTAAAATGTTAAATATGGCACCCATCTCATCACTTTAAATTTTAAGCAAATTCAAGTCATTATACTGAAAGCACGTTATTCTTTCATTTTCGAAAAAATGGCACCACGGGGTGAGAATGTGGTTCACTAAAAGTTCTCCATAACTCTACCTTGACTACAAACAAAAGAAAGATTTGCTACCGATTGGCTTGTAACACACCTTAACCATGCAATAAGTCGTTACAACGTACAGTGAATATGCAAACTGTTATCCGTTATGAGTGCACTTATAGTACACTTCTTGCTAGATTGTTTCTTTTCCATCCCTTACAAGAATACATTGATAGCACAAAGTACTACGGTCCATTGGTGATTGTCAGAAGCGTAAGTAGATATTAACAAAATATCGCCCAATGTGATGCGCTCAAGACCGTATAAAGGCTCTTGTAATCATTAAAAGAACTGTTTCCAATTAATAAATATGTGCATTTTATTACACTGCTGTACATTGGATTATGTATAGTACCGTACCCATTAAGGACATAAAAGCTTCATTCTCATGTACCCCACTTTCCTTCCCACTCACACCTTTCCAGATAAAGAGAATGATTACATACGTAATAAATACATAATTTTTGATTTCGTGTTACTCAAAAGAATTTGGATATATTTCTTCAAATTTCTTCAAAAACTGTTGACTAGCTCAGTATCTCCCAAATGTCAATGCCTTCACGGCAAACATCGTCATCTGGTCATGGCAGGATGATAATATAACATGCCTCAAAAAGCCTCACTTTCATTAATTAATAAATGTACCTTTGATGGACCAACCCTGTACACAGATGTTAGTAGTATATGTCAAGGAGCTGAACACGTTGCTATGTTTGTAAAACGACGGAAGCCATTAATTTGTCTGACTTCCAGTCTATGTCATTTTGTTCATTTCCTATTTGTATCTTGTCAGTTGTAAGAGCACCCACTCTGATGGGTGTGACGGATTCTTTACATCAAAACTCGTTACCTCACTTCCGTTTATTTGTTATTAATTAGAATATATGCTCTGCTGCCAAGGTTTAAACAAGGTTTTCCATGAAAAGAACATTGAATATTGTACAGTTTGTCACTCTAATAAAGTGAGAAACTTTAAAACTTTAATATTTCATCGTTGGCCAAGTTTGTGAAGATGGAAATGAAAAGCTAGGTTCATATTTCGGTTTCTTTAGTAATTTGTAATAGACCTTATGCATCGACGTCACACTGACGTCATGTTTGGAGGAAAACAATGAGCACGTGGCTGCACGCAGTAGAATTCGCCGCGCGCCTGCAGCGTTTCCGATTGATTGACGAATGAGCTGTCTGCATTTGTTGTTGTAACTTGCAATGATACAAGTAGGGCGTACTTTTTGTTCCGTGGCATCATATGCATAAGGTCTATTGTAGACTCAATGAGCAGATAATATTGTCCCATAAATTAAAAGTTTTCCCAGCTGTCTGGCTGTATTTTCCTCTAGCACTAATTTTAACTAAATCCCATAGGTTCTCTGAAGAACTATGTAAAGCTTCAATAGCTTGTCTGATTTTAAATTACTCAATGCCATATTCTGTTGAATACACACTAGCCTAACAAGTTTGATTGTGCTATCTGACTTGTCAATGCAATGGGTCACACTGCATCACTTGCCACAGACCTGTGCAAGTTATCTTTGACCCAGCCTGAAAAACGGATTGCCATTGTTTACTGTAGTCTCCAACTGCGAATACAGATACCTATTCGTAAATATGTTTTAGTTATGCAACAGTCCCTTTAATATACGTTGGACTACCAAATTGTCCAACTATATCAGAGAGACTCCCGGAGATGTCGTTGATACACCTCGACACATTTCTATTTACATACTTAATTCTACCATTAAAGTCATCTACAGAAAAACCTTTAAAGTGTGCAATAACATGTTACTAAAATTATCCATATTTAAAAATAGGCAATTGACCCCCTGAAAGAAGAAGAAATAAAATGTGTTTGCTATTCTTTATCACTTACATGTGCACTGTAAATTACAAGCGGTAGCTTAATTACGAGTATAATCCTTGGTTTCCTCGAAAAGTTTCTCTGTCTATTCCTTTGCCCCCTAATTCAATGGTATACCTTACCATAACCCAGCAATTGACAAGTCATTGCAAAGACAAGATTAAGTATGTACTACCTACAGGGAGTTACAGCCATTGTACACAACTATGAGTAACTTAATCAGAGATCTAACCAGAGCAGACTGACCTCAAGCCAATAACCATTAATTTACCACCTCCTAATCTAATTTATAAGCTAAGTTGGATTCTAGAAGTCAAGGGAAATCCCGGCTTGATTTTTAAACTGTGGTCATATGATTACGGTGCACATCTCATCGTCCTTGGATAATGCTGTGTTTTTGCATCCCAAAGATGTCCCATATTACAACCTACCCATCCCGGTTTTGTCCTTTCTTCCTCTTGTGATGGTCCTAAGTGGTGCAGACGTTGACTTTATACAAGAACGAAGATGTCTCCCAAGATGCGGGCTTTACCATTCAGGATTCAGGGAGAATTACGTCATTTAAAAGATATACAGCCTGAATGACGGAACTACACTTTCACCTAGTGGGTTTAACTTGTCCAAAACTCAATTCCATAATATTAATCAAACATCTTAGATGACAATTCTCTCTTAGTACCCAACACATATTTCAAAATTTCTCAATAAAGATGACATTAGTGTCAGTAAATAAACGTAAAACTGTTGAACTTGATTCAGCTCAGCTGATTTCAGTTTTAGTATTTGTCAGTAAAGTTTTATGCAAACGGTATATACCAGCCTTTCTCTGTAAGTTGTTTCTTAATCCCATTCATAATTTACGAAGAAGTCTTAAAACTTACACGCCATAATGTCCACGTTCCAGTAATGGAGTGTCCCCCAGGTTGAAAGTAGCAAATTTTCTAGTTGGTTGTGGAGTGTAGTACCGATGCTTTGATTGGATAATGCCTCCATTGTTATGAGGGTCGGTGGGGCCATTCTTTACCCAACCTGTTTGAGATAAGCCAGAATCGCATGAAAATGGTTCTTAATGTAAAACAATTTTCAATTCGTGTATACAAACATATTGATTGTGTGGTAAGAATAAGATTGGAAAAAGTTATTTGGCACACCACAGTAATACGGAAAAAATACCAAAAGGAGATGGAAAACAAAACCTGAAAAAAGAGGAAGTCAGGCATTCTGTAAGATTAATTATATGTTTTCCAGCGTTCAGGACTTGAGAAAAGAGTTAAGCAGTAAACGAAGAAAGGCAAAAATTGTGGAACCGGACAAACCATTTAATTGAAAGGAGCAAACATCTTGTGTTTTGCCCCCTCCTGCCACATCAGCAAACGGTTCAGCCACCAAACACGATTTTACTCAGAATTGTAGGATTAAGAACTTGGTATGTACTTGAGAATTTCAAAATGTTTACAAGAACGGCCTAAAAAATGTTAGATTTAGTTTTTATTCTCGCCTCTGCTTCAAGAGTGTAGAAATAAATCATGAGGTGACGACACAGGTCATGCCATGTACGACTTCCTGGCGAAATGCCGCAGTTTGGTACAAAAAGAGGGGATAAACGTCAACCTTTAAAAAAATACCTAACGAAACTTCCTTAGACCGACGAAATGACCAGCCAATTCCACTAAAAGTGCTTGTTCCACAATGTTTTGGTCTTTCCCGTCATCTTTTTTTTTCTAATTTCACATTAAAAAATCCTCTTTAGATAACACATTGTCAGCTTTCATAAGATTAATTTACAGCTATTTCCGCATTTCACTAATACAGGGAACTGTATTCTTTAGTCATACGAATAGGCTTAAAAAGGGAATAAATATAAATGCGACGTCATAGGTAGGTAAAGTTATTTCCTTATATTTTGGTTGGGAAGGAGTAAGGGAAAGGAAACTTTGCTAATATAACACGTGAGAATTTCTTTTATGACTGCGCACGTTTTGCTGTCTAGATACCGTAGCTTTCATTAAAGATCAAAAGCGCCACCATCTACTAAAAACGTTTTAATTTGTACATTAAGGCTTTACATATAATGAAGGCTTTATGTTATATTTCGTATTGGTAATGGTCATGATTTCTTTTCAAATATTTTTTGTTATTTCTTGGGAGTAACAATGAGTTGGGCTTTCGATGTCTATTATATGCAGTAGCGTTATGTGGCTCATTTTCAGAGACTTTAGCCCCAATACATATCCCACTCTCCTTCTTTTTCACTATAGGTAAATAATCAGTCTTCGTGATCTGCTTAAAAAATTGAATTGTTTCTTTCTTCTTTTCTCTTTATTAATGACATTTTTGATCTCATAGTTTGTTGGTTATTGGTTAACTAATTCCTAATGTAAATGTAAGACAAGCAGTTTGTGCGGCAACTAATTGCAAAGTACCTCATAGCCTGTCACATGTACTCATCCACCTAAAAGTAGACTGCAAGGAAACAAACCTTTCTGATGGATAAAATGAAATTGTCTAGTTAGGGGTCCAACCAAGAATCCAACCAAGAATCCTAAGATCATGAGTCCAACACGGTACTTGTCTGCCACAATCTGAAAATCACGCTTTAGCTAACCATAATTTATTACACTAAGTAGACTAGAATTTTCGAAACGGGTGGAGGAATCGCCCCACCCCTCCCCTCAAGTTTTGAAAACTTGTACAACGGCTAAGTGCAAAATGGTGTTCCATGTTTTAATTAATTTAGAGTACTACGAAAATTTTTCAATGAAAAGTTGCAGTGAAAATGTAACCTCGTTGTACAACTTCAGGTCATAAACATGGGAGAACAACATTGAGTAGTGTCCCACTCGAAAACAAAAAAGCTGCGGAACAATCCTTCCCCTTGTCCCCACATCTATATATAATTAATCGGCTAATATAATACCTTCATCTCTTCCTCACCTGTGATGTCTTGTGTTTTGACGTGGTAGGAGAATCCATTCTCCGTGGTAACTCGTCGGTGTTTGCCTATTGGTGCTGGATTCGGCCTGTTGACAACATGGACGAGGGTATCGGATTTCCTCCGGATGTGTCTGGCATGGGGAGGTCGTGGGGCTTTCCTTTTAGGGGTAAGCTGATCGCCTGTGTTACTTTCCTCTGCCAGACCCTTCTTGGGGGAAGCATTTAGAAGCACTGAATCATCTAAAGAGCAGGAAGTCTTTAATTGACCGTGAAAGTCATTAGCACCCAAAGACTTGCTGTGTCCAATTCTCTTCTTTGGCTGGGGATGGGGTTTTGCTCCATTTGTTTTAAGACTGGCTGATTTTGAATTACCCTCAATTGTTGGCATTGATGATTGGTTTTCTGCCTGTGTAGTTGAATTAATGAAGTGTCGTTTAGCTGGAACTGGTGCTTGGACTTTCTTACTGCTTTCATGATTTTTAGAACCAGATTTGAATCCATTTTCAAAAGGCGACGGCTTGACCGAAGGCGTTCCAGAACGAGATAAATTGGCGGACGTTGTCACTGGTGTATCCAGACTCAGCCCTGTTGACGGCGTACTCGATTTGGATTTTGTGGAGGGGGTTCCTGACCAGCTATGGATACCACTATCAATAGCCACCTTTACACTTTGTGTAGGAATTTCAAGTTTCAATCCATGGGGCTTTTTGGGTGGTTTTGGTGGTTTCGCGTAGGACTTTCTTCCCATCTGAGGTGAGTGATACCTATGTACAGATTTATCGTGGCCATTGATGAGAGAATTTTTATATTCTTCTGAATCATGAAGTTTGGACAAACTATTAGAACGCTTCAGAGAAACTGAAAATGCAAAAGATAAAATAGAGGATGTCAAATTTAGGCAATTAAAAATCAATTCTTCGGCTGAAAAGATGCTTTAAGCCACAAGAAACTCTAAAGGGCAAAGAAAGTTACCCCCAGTTTGATTCACATATCCTAGTAAGGCTAAAACATGAGTGGTTTGTTTAAGTTCGTGTGATAAATGATTTATCGAATTTAGGCAAAACTAATCTTTGATTTATCTGTAATACTGTGCTATAATGAAACGTCATTAAAGATTTTTGTAAGAAAGGAAAAAGTGTTGATAACCTCAACCAAGGACAGCGATTTGTTCTCAATATTGGGGGGGGGGGATGACCCCATTTTCAAATAAATTACTGTGTGAAAAATCAAAGTCAGTGCGCGATTTCTCTAATATTGGGAGACATGTCCCCTGTCCCCCGGGATCTCCGCTTATGACTTCAACTGATGCTTTAAGGAATTGTCAGTGATTTTATTCCACAATTACATGATTTAAACCTGTCATCTATCGTATTATGTATAATAGGACCATGATTTTAAATTAAAAAGCGTTTTCTTTTTAGCCACAACGTTACAAATAGTCATACAAGTCACGTAACCATAGTTACAAGCTTGAGACTGAGTCCATTAGTAATTTTTTCTTTTGACAGTATCTTCTCAGAAATTAACCGTCTTGATCTCTATTCCATGAATTAACTATTTGGTATTTCCTGGTCATATTTCGTTACTACTTGGCCGCTATCTCTAATCATGTCACCTTGCTTATGGCCGGAGTTGCTATAGCAACCGTATAGTTCATGAGAGTCTTCTGGGAAGTAAACATAAAGCTGTTGCTTCCTTTAGAAGTATTAGCCACCGTCTAACATGCTCTAAATTTAATTTTAAGAATGTTTTTGGTCCTGTTTTATGGTGTATACAGCAAATACCCTCAATTAATGTGATGAAATATTATTTTATGTAACCGATTTAAGCCCGAGACTTCCACCGTCTTATTGGGGGTTTGTAATGCTTAAGTGAGGCAGAGTTGCTAATACAGTGTTTTCTCGCGGAACTTATTCCGAAAATAATGGACAGTGTAACAGTCGACGCAACTATCCTAGAGATCGAGACCAAGACCTTACCATCCGAGTCCGAAACGAAGGCCTACCATCCGAGTCCGAAACGAAGGCCTACCATCCGAGTCCGAAACGAAGGCCTACCATCCGAGTCCGAAACGAAGGCCTACCATCCGATTCCTAAACGAAGGCCTTTCATCCGATTCCTAAACGAAGGCCTTTCATCCGAGTCCGAAACGAAGGCCTTTCATCCGAGTCCGAAACGAAGGCCTTCCATCCGAGTCCGAAACGAAGGCCTTCCATCCGAGGTCAACAGGTCAAGACCGAGGCTATACCATCAGAGTCAGGAACCGAGGCCAATTAACAGTATAGCGACATGATAAACAGTAATAGATTTAAGATTATCCACGTCAGTTTGAGTTGTAGCCTATAACGTAATGCAATACTGTATGAAAAAGCAGGGGCTTCTCAAGACTGCCTGAACAAACTTGCCGAGATACACTCTAAAACATTTGCAATCATTTAAACGATACTTAGAGCACATCACCGGCTTTTTTCATCACAAATCTTTGGGTAAATGTTAGACTGCACTATATTGCCAACCTATAATCAGTCTTAAACAGACATCCAGTTCTTTTTCGATGTTAGAGAGTAGAACGACGAGGCATCACCTTACGAGGTTGACCTGAGTTTTCCATATTTGTTATTGGGCACCTTTTGGGACTGCCGAAGTTACGTCAAAATTTATTCATGATGCCGAACCAAGTTTGGTTAACCTTCTTCCGAGGCAAATATTATAACATTGTTTATCTTATAACGTCTTGATGTCGGAGCTAAAACATTACCTTTTTTGATATAGTTATAAGATGACTAGCCAGCATACTTTGAGAATCTATTAAATATTGAAATTTTCTATAGAGATTAAAGAGATAGACGCAACTTTATTAATTGTTTGGAAACCTTTGTAGATAGGTTATTGATTTTTAATTAAAGTTGTAATTTCTTTAAGGAATCATGCAACAGGAAAAAATAAAAGATCTAAAAATCCGTAAATGAAAATGTTATTCAATGTGATTAGGGTTTAAGGTAATATCTCGTAAGCAATGCTGTAGACAGGAAGGATTTTAAAAACTAGTCACTAAATGGGAAAATACTTATATTAAATGTGGTTATTTAAAATATGTAGAGCCTCATCCCTTATTTATACTAGACTTGTGCTTAGCCTCTTTCACTTCATGTCAATGTCACGGTGGCACTAATGTAATGCTTATGACCTCTAGCCGATATCTAGGAAATCACAACGAATGTTAGCAAACGAGACTGGCGTAAGAGTTCTAAGAATTCTTCTTCGCATACACAAGCATTTTCATTTAAAGCCGTGACCTAAGTCAAGATATGCTACACTGCAGTTCTTCGTTTTTAATCAACTAAACTAATTTGAGGGTGTAAGAAGATGAAAACATTTTGCCCTAATTTCAGACGGTTTATCAATGACTAATCTTTCCCATTTACGTACGTTTGCTGAAAAAATAAGTGCAAATTTTGTAGAAATTCCAAACATAGTTTGTTAAATTTTCTTTAACTTTCACCCTATACATAACGGTTCATCTATTATATTTTTTAATTTGCAAACGGTCGTTGCCTTAAAGGTGAAAATTAAAAACAGTATACTTGAGCGAAACCCAATATAAGGGGTGGAAGGTTATTTATCTGCATACATGTCCCGTAGATCTGGGCAAAGGCATTAGGCCGACAAAGATTAGGCCCACAAAAACGACCCTCATGGCACCAATTTGATATCCCCTGAGTTTCAATGCCAAAATGGTGTGGGGTGGTGGGTTTGTATGAAGAGGCCAGTAATTCAGGAGCAAATTGTCAGGCTACGGAGTTAATTTGACCAAGACGCATCTGTATAGCAAGGCATTCACACCTCAATCAAAATAATCATTCACCTCACGCACCACCCCTCCACATCAAGCAAAACCCCTCCACATCAAGCACTGTCCCCTCCACCTAAGTGCCTTCCTTCAACCGGTCTTGGCAATAGAAGAAGGTGACCTTTTTTATTCTTTATTTTGTAATCGATACTGAGTATGTTTTACTTGCAAAGAATGTGATATCTCATAACACCAGTATATAGTTGTCCGAGAATTTTCACTACACTCACAAGTAAATTTGTAGGCAAACTGTAAACCTCAAGACTTTCTTAATTTGAAAGTGGGTGCCGTTGTTTCTTGGCTGTCTTTTCTATATTGTCTTAAAAAAGAGCTGTTAGTTGTGTGAATGCAAGCAAAACATGGAAAAGAGTAAATCTTTCAAGTATCCAAATATTACCTCTTTTACACTTCGTTGTATTCATCGTCCGAATATTTGTCACATTGGTGCAAAATTTGAAAAAAGACACGATCATTTGCGTTTGATTTCACGACCGTTACTTTCCTCTTTTTCAACAGCCAAAAAAATTATCTGCCAGATCATGTGACTGACACAAACAAAATGGAATGTCCAATGCTGATATTGTATCTGGCATCACACTGTGTATGACTCTTCTTTAAAACAGACAGGAAGCAATACCGTGACCAGCAGATAACAGATTCCCAATAAAGGGTTACCAAATAAAGCAGTTCTGGTTATCTGGATATATGGTCTGTTGTTAAGTAGTCTGCTACTGCTTTAATAGAAATGGTTTTTGCTACAAATAATGCATATCCTTTATATCCGTGTCGTACTTTGTGTAACCAGGGAACCACGGTAGAGCTCCCTGATAAAACAGAGGCAGTTGGACTGTCTGATGTACAGTATTGTATTAATACACTTACATACGTGATCATACGAGATAGAAACAAACTAGAGGACTGACCTAGCTAGTTTATTGTTTAGTATAAAGGTCTAAAATACAATAGTGTTCAAAGACCAGTCAAGATGTTTATCTATGAGGAAACCTCTCATGTGGAAAATCAAAATAAAACTGCTGAATATTATTTCGTCGTGAAAAGTTCCCGTAGTTTAGCTCGGTACAAAACATTATGGAGAGTTTTTCTAACAAGTAGCTGGTCTACTTGAAGAAAAGAATTTCAAAGGCAGACGCTCATCACCCCCAAATATATTTTCTGTTTGACTAGGAGCAACCAAAGTTTGTGATTAGTGACTGTTCTTCGATTGACATAAAATGTGGCCACAGTCAAACTATGTCTTCAGATAAAACCCTCTCTGATTAGGCAATGATTTATGCAAAGAAATCGTAAATTTATTAACTATCTTCCATTGCATAACTTATCAAACCATGGAATTATCACCTTGGATATGCCCACATGACGATAGGATACATAGTTTAAAAATCACACCCCTGATTTCTGGCCAATTTCGAGTCTATTACCATCTAATTCCGAAACAGTTCTAGTTTCAGGTCCCCCAATTCTGGGCCAATCCCAAGATCATTCATTTGACAATATGTTGCATCTCGTTCAAATACTTTTCGTGCAACATGCAATAACACTTAAATAAAACGGGAATTTGTTAGGAATCACTATCATACGCTGGCTCAGCCTGTAACTTATTTGACTGTATATGACCATTCATGTTTTGAACTCTGCAATAATATAAATTTAGTTTTCATACAATATTTATGCAAATTTCATTTTTGTGGATTCGGCTGGAATTTGGTTCAGATGCCAAGTCCATCCGTGGAGCCCATGCAGGGCCAATTGCGATTCCAGGATTTCCCTTTCAAGGCCAATATCGAGTCCAACGAAAGCGGACTGGATTTGTGTTCTAGTCCGGACTCGGCCGTTTCAGCCATGTTTATAAGAACCATACATAACTTTATAGAGAGATATAGAATAATTACGTCGACGCTAGTGCGGTAATTATCATGGGAAGCAGTTTAGCGAAATTCTAGAATGTATGGGTACACTTGCCATCACTGATCATGTGATTGTTAATGTAATCCCTTTTACGCTCTTTGAGTGCGGCAGGCATATTGCTGACAAGTTTGGTTGATGGGGTTGAAAGGGATTTCCGACGACTGAGAAAATTTGTCAGAAATATTGGAAGAGACGGTGTAACGGACATGATTTGGACCGCTCCCTATTTTATCTTCATTTACGGGTTTTTCTTGCAGTACTGGTTAGGAATTTTAATTTTACTTCCCCTGCAAGTGGTTTTATCAATTGCAGTTAACATACAGATTTCGGGGCGAAAGGATAGAAATTTATCTAATTGTGTTAGCTGGTCTTATAAACTATATGTTTTATGACGGATAAAGGCCCTATACGTGTATGATAAGACATTTCCTAGGGATGCAGAAACTGTCGTGCCAATTTTTCTGAATGGTGAACAATTAAAATATGAAATTTTTCCTTAAACACAAAAATTTTTGTGCTCTGAAATCGACAACCTTTTGACCTATTGTAATCAACATTTTTGTTTTGTTTGGTTGGGGGTGGCGGAAGCCGTCTCAACCGCTGTCCCATACGTCTATGATGGGAGACAACATGTCACCGCTTGAAATTAAAATGACCATCCTCTTCCTCATTAGTGTGGTCACACTTGGTACTTAACAACATTTAACTCAGTTCGAGTCATTTCGATCGTGTATTTATTTAGGTTAGAGTCACCTCGATTCGAGTTCCCTGCAGTATCTCGTTTGAGTTTCTCCGAGTCACTCGATCGATTATGTAAGTCCAGTCACATTGGGTTTCTGATTATAAAATTTGAGTAATGCCATAACTGTACATTTCAGTGTACATTTAGCAGTTATATCTTGTAAGTAGTTTTTTTTTATAGACTGTTCCAAGGGATTTTGTCATGCCATAACTCAAGAAAAATTTAAGCCACTTTGGTAAAAGACTCGAGTTAAGTCGACGGTAGAAGTTTCAAGATTCGATTAAAAACAAGTCTTTCGAGCTTAAGTAAATAGAGATTCGAGTCTAGTTGAGTCTTTTGCAAGTAATGACTCGAGCCTAGTCCCTTGACTTTGGGCCCTGAGTCAGACTCGAGTCTCTTAAGTCGAGACTAAGGTACCCAGTCGAAACGTCCCTTTACCAAAACGTCCCCGCTTTTTTGCTAACAAAACTTCGCCGCTTTTTACCAAAACGTCCCCTGGTATTACATAAGTGATACAAAAACGTCTCAGCGTATGGTTGTTTACGAAAGTTTGTTTCAGCACAGTTATATCGCGACATGAGGAACAGTACTTAGCGCCACTGTACTTTCTTACTGAGCTATCTATACGTGAACCACACGCATTTAAAGTAAGAGTATACTGTGAGTTGTGATTTGTACTTCATTTTCCTTAAAGTAACAGAAAATTAGACGACAAATAAAAACAACTATCTACAAAACTATCATAAAACTATGAAAGATTCAACCAGGGGACGTTTTGGTTAAAAGAAGTTTGAAATGGTAAACGAGACCACAGCGAACTCGAGTCGTATCATTCCCTTGAGTCATCACAAAAAATGATTTTTTTTATAGAAAGGCTAAAGTATGTTGTGAAAGACCGTGAAAAAAATGTCCATGAAATAATCATCAGTGATTCTGTATTACTCATTCAAAACAAAATTAAAGGAAAGTGAATTTTCGGCATCATATAGAACAATGAATATTTTTTTTATTACCGCTATAAAGTGAAATGACTTTTGTTTTGAATATTCCTGAATGACGATAAAGGTCATCGTACTCTTACAACATAATAATTGACCTGTCGCTATGTCTAAACTTTATAACATTCCGTGATATAGAACGGTATTCAATTACAAACACGGTATAAATTTGAACCACGCACATTTTTGACAGGCATGGAAAGAAGAGACATTTACACAATCTATATAAGTTTTTATTTCCACTTTTTTTACAATTACTTCAAAAACAGAACAGGGGCAACTGATGTGATTCATTTTCCGTACAATCTTACTCACCCTGGTCCTGTATGTTGCACTCTTCCAGAACATTCGCGGTAGCTTCATGTTCAATGATACAATTTAGGAGAAAGTGCTGTCAAAGGATATCTACAGGAAACCAAGAAAATTTGGGTACCCTCACCTCCTGCAACATTTCCATGACTCACCTCCCTTCCCATTTTCAAGCAAAATTTTCCCTCATTTTCCCCTTTTAGTGTAAAACGAAACGTGGTTTCAAAAGGAAGCTAAAAGTTTATTTAATTGCAAACTGCGGTACCTTTGATTTTCACTTTTTGTGTACGTATCTTGTACATTCATGCTGTTCTTTCGTTTTTCCTTCTTTTTCTCCTTAAGGTATGTTTTGTTTTCTATCTGCTTCTATTGTTTAGGGGTGTCACCCTCCAGAAGCTCCTAGGAGTTTCGAAGTAAAGTAAATAGGCATATTTAATCAGTCTATATGTTACGGTATTTAACTTGCATATTATTTTATTGCCATTTCAACTTATCTAGCTTGAGACTGAAATACAGTTATACTGAACTGAACTGAAAATTAAAATAGCTGTTTAGAAATGTAACCTACTGCCATTGTGCTAGGTGCTCAGCATAAGCAATGGAGTAGGGAAAATAAGCCAGTGAGCCACAACTGGAAAAAGGCCGTGGCCGGCCCGACTTAAACCAATTGGTTAGAAACTGAGCCGTAAAATCTCATCTAAGTAACTAACAAATTCAAGTGATCATTTCCTTTAGTAAGCTATGCATCACCTAGAACCAACTCTCAGGCCTCTAAAGAACCAGATCGAAGATCAAAATAATGGTTCTTCTTTGCAAAATTTCTTGGACTCGCGTTCTTGGATTTTGCTTTTTGGCTTTGTGTCACGTAAGTTGTTACACAACGTACGTGTGAATGGATGAGCTCATATGTGAGGGATAAGTTCGTGAACATCTCTACGTTGAACGTCAAGGGTGTTCATTCACTACAGACTTGGTGTCTTAGATGA
The DNA here is from genome assembly GCA_009936505.3 of Holothuria glaberrima. Taxonomy (NCBI): domain Eukaryota; kingdom Metazoa; phylum Echinodermata; class Holothuroidea; order Aspidochirotida; family Holothuriidae; genus Holothuria; species Holothuria glaberrima. The sequence continues at coordinate 1,434 of WURT03171113.1, read as the reverse complement.
GCCAAGTAGTTAAATTCCTGGTCATGAATTCACCAAAACATTGTATAGTCCGTTTGGTTAAATTAAGAGACTAATCAAGTGGTTTCAAAGTTAACTCTTGAGGCGAGAAGGATTAAAAGTACCTACGCTGAGTATAACGTAAAATACAGATTGAAAGAGAAGCTAGAGTGTTTGTGTCACATTATGCATTTGCATGTAACTCGGAGGGTTTACCATCGGAGCACAATTATCAAGAGACGTGGACAACGTAATTAACGCGTCTTTCATTCTCCCGTCTGTAAGCTTTTCAGGAGGTCTAACGGTTTTATGAAAGCCAGCTTATAACACTTTTTGGCCCTGTGATAATGATTCCTACAAAGCAAAATATCTCCGACGAATATTACACCAAATTTTCATCATCTACCGTGACGTTTTAAGTCAGGTGATATCAAAAAGCGACAACTGTACAAGGCGAAAAACCGCACTTATATATATGGTCCTGTCGGCCTGTATGATGATAGTTCTGCAACCAATAACCCTATAAAAGGAAAAACAATAAGCCCAAACATTAAAGACCATTTGACGAGAATTTCCAAAAATGAGGCTGGGGCATTGAGGGCAGCGAAAAAGTTGGGAAGAAAATTTATGAAGAAATAATTAAATTTGGAGCCATCCTTCTCATTGCCGCACCACTGCATCATTTCGATAGGATAAAATATTATTATTCACATCATATCGACTAAACATGATCAGTTATATCCACGTTATCAGTGGCGGCGCCAGAGGTTGGTAATTGGGGCAGGGGCACTAAGAAAAATGATTTTTTTTAAGTCACTTGACACACGCAGAAGACCGGTGTAAATTGTGAAAAATTGAAAGATTTTCAAACTGATCATATACTCGAAAAATTTCACAACAAAGTGAATTCTTACTTTTGGTTGAGTTTTAAAGTAAAGGTGTGTTGTTTGATTGGAGGGTAACAACTCCTCCCGTTGGAACATTCTTCTTTAGGTAAGTTGGATTAGATGCAAACTGCAGGTACATGAAACTTTGTCAGAATAATGTATTATTGCCACAATAATGGTTATAAGATGTGGAGACTGTACTGTGACGAATGCCTTTGAAGAGCTTCGAAATTTTGCATTGAAAATCATTTCCACAACAAATGTTGCTAGCAAACTTTGCAATGACACTTTAAATTCCTAACAACAGGCATCTGCCAGTTGGAGGGTGAGTCTTCTGTCTAGTAATTCGTACAGCGTTCAATTTTCATAGAAGAAATATCTGCCCCTGAATTCCACTACTTACATTCTTGCAATGCTCCGCCCCTTCATAAAGGTAGCACACCACTAATTCAAGGGGAATCCCGGCGGAGGAAGTTACCCTACGAATTTAACACCCTAGAAAAACATTTTGGGGGACCGATTAGACCATGTTAATGAAGCGATGTGTTCA